>JAOVYW010009612.1:0-28533 GCA_025775045.1 Hiodon tergisus
ACAAGCGTTACTCCCGTCCGGGCCAGGAATTACACGGTATAATAATACTGTAGTGTTTCACATGGGAACGTAGTGCAGTTCTTAGGATTGAATTTTACATGAAATATTTTCTACTGCAATCTTATTGCACCATAAATAGTTCATGAAGCAGCTGTAAAATGAAGTAATCAATTATCGTACTTCTTAGGTAGCTTTTTTCTCTTTGTAACTATATCCGATTGGTAATCCTACCAAACTTTAATCTCCTACTGACAACATTGGTAAAACCCCCAAAAAAGTCAATGAAAAGGATTAAGAAAAACAACAGGAATAAAAATAAAAATCCTCAGCTCTACAAAAATATCTTAAAAGTTAGCTGGCTTGAATTATTTTTTATAATTTTTATGAAAAAACTAAAGACTGTTTCCTGTATCGGCTCATGGACAGAGCTGTGGGGATCTATTTAGTGTTGGTTTTAATTACAAGCAGCCTGCAATGTATAGAACAGGGACTGGTGAAGAGCTTCTTGTTTCAAAACTCAGGTCTGTGAAAAAGGTTTTACCGGAAACAAGGGGTATTTTTGGAAATGTAGAATTATTTGTGGAGCCCTGCGGTTGAAGCGTTTTTTGAGTGCAGGTCTATTTTAGAGTTATTTTTTGGTGATGTCTCTATGTGTGCCGATGTTTTATTTTCAGCAAACCACACTCAAAAAACTACTATCAACAAAAGATAATATTCACTTCCCTGGCACCAGGTAGTGCCCCTGCACCTTTTTGGGTCCCAGTGTTTACCTGCCACTCACAAGCAAGTAGGCTTCCCAGGTTTGACCGCTGCAAGGCAGCCACGCCACTCAACTTCTAACTGGACAAAGCTATGTTAGATCTAGACACTAAGAAAGGCAAAAAAAGGCAGAAACGGTCAATGCATTGCAATGTATCACTTTCTACAATACTCTTTCCCTGGCTTTGTCGTGAATCTGTTCTTTTCCTCTAAATTTAATACGTCATATCTGCCCAGAATCAGTTGAAATCATAGATGAGTGGACTTTTTGGCATGATGAAACAGGTTGACACTTATAGACATATTCTCCAAGCATACAATGGGATACAGAACCCTGGTTCAGCAGTTTTTTTTACTAAAAATTCTTTCAGTTTTAAAAGGATGCTCTTTGGACATTAGCCTGGCAGAAGCCGCCATATGTAGGACACATGAGTTTCCAGCGTTGGTAAGGTAGCTGTTAAGTGACGAAAAGAGCAACACGTTTGCCCACCCGTCTGCTCTGGTTGCTCTTGCAGCAATCTGAGCTCGTCTGAACACTGTTTTGACAAGTTCTTTAGACATAATAGCTAGAATGTCTTACTATGGCAATGATCACTCATAAAAATTAGGAAAACATAGCCCTGGAAATGCAGGCAGCAGTAATGGTCCTGATTGATTGAAGGGGAAAGAGACCTCGGGAGAGTGGATATGAAAATTTGGGGACTCCCCAGAACAGCCACAATATTCCGAAACATTTAAATGGTTTGGGTCTCATGTTACCCTTTGCCGGTCTAAGACTATTCTGATACAATCAGCGTCAGCGCGAGACGTCTCCCATAACCATTCAATCGTTTCATCACCTGATCTGCAGGGTATTTTATAAGACAAATAAAATTCACCCCGGCTCCCGCAGTTTTAGCCTCTTAACGCAGAACGAAACGGCTGTGAAAGACGATGCGATAATGGAAAGTTAGAGCTATGTGCGCACAATGCCATTCTGTCTCAACTGATCTGATTTGAACCGTAATTAAATTGTTATGGTAATCACTGAGAGATCCCACTCTGACCAGGGCACTGCGAAGGTAAGAGGGAGGGGGTATCAGCAGCAAGCACCATTTAACGTAAATCACAAGTGATAGAGCTGTGCGTGTGTATAAATGACCCGTCTGAAAACCTGTTTTCTCTTGTCCTAGTGCCTTGTCTAGCATTCCTAGCAAGGAATTGGCCCACGGAGTGTAATAGAGGGTGGAAGCAGTTCGCAAAAAGCCATCTGTGTGACACGCTTGTACCTTTGGGTGTATGCTGGAATAGCACATGGTAGTTTGTGAAAAGCCAGTACATGAAACGTTGTAAATAAAGCATACTATTATGCTATCGTCTTTACTCGGTTGGGGGCTGGATCCGAAACCGTGACACAAGCTTCTTAATTTATAATTCTCTCCAGGTTAACTTTGATTGTTCAGATTTCCATCGAACCAAAGTCAATTTAGATATTTTTGGTAAAGTAAAAGAATGAGGATATTTTCTCCTCGACCATTATTTTGTCATAATGTTGTTGTGTGAGAAGGGTTTAACTTTTATTGAAAGTAAGTAGCAGTTCTCAGTAGGACTCCAATACAACTTGACTAATTTGGCCTTTAGCAGTGTGGAGCCATAAGGCCATTAGATTTCAACTCATTTTTACAACTGTCGTGACTGAGCAACTGAGCGAGCTGTCCCAGACTTTACACTTCCAGAACAAAAGAGAAGGGTGATCTATATATGCTTTTTATTACATTCCAGGTGAGACAGTTATGTTACAAACATTTTCCATAATCATTTATACAGTTAAAACCTGAACAAAAGCACACAAAGACTTCTTTCTTTTAACAATTACGAGATAAAAGAATGACATAAAGGTTTCCGGTTTTACAATATGAGTCATTGAACCAGCAAATCTTTGATGCAAATAGTTGATGTGTTTTAATGAGTGGAGCATATGCAAAGAATCTGGCTGCACAAATGTCAAACTGCGTTAGCATTTAATTTTAACTATATTAGGCGAGTAACCCTGAAAGTTAATTAATACATAATGACTTCTGCTAATTATGCATTATATAATGATTTAATTACATGTGTGAGGGAATTTCTTCAAGAAAGTAAATTAGCAGGCCAGCCACCTAACTGTCATGAACTAGAAGTCGACTTGCTACTCGATAAGAAATTAAATATAAATGTAAATTTCTGAATTTGTGCCGTTCATCTGACACATTTTGTAAAAGCTCTATATATTTAACATCAATGTTAAGGTTTTGCCAGTAATATTGTTCTTCTGCTGGCAAATTGTAGCAAGGAAAGTTATTTATTTCCATTAAAAGGTATAACGGTTTAAAAAGAAAAATCAATTAAACGTTTAGGTTACATGTTGTCTGAGTAAGATAAACACTTGCTAAACACTGTAGCACAACAATCATGTTAATAATTTATATTCAACATAACAACCTCAACATTTTGCAGGTACTTATTTTAGCATTTATTTTGCCAGCAGTCACAATCCTTTGGCTGATATCTGTTGTTAAAAGAAATGATATATTACAGTGTAACATACTCTATCAACAAGTTAACATTAAAGAATGTCCAGATGTAACAAAGGCAGATAACCTCAAGGCCAGTTTTCAGTCGACAACTTGTTCTAAACTAGTTAAGGTTAGTTAACTATGCAGGTTGGGACAGAAATCAACAAAAGCATGCATTAAGGTACGTTTGTTAAGCAATATAATATTGTCAATAACATGAACCTATCAAGCATGGTTCCTTTCAGAAAGGTTAGGCACTTCGCTGATCTCAAAGCCCTCCAAGGTTGTGGCTTTCAGTGTGGCATGAGCACAGAGCGATATGTTCCAACAGCCGGCTCGGTTCCCTCTGAACACGGAGTCTCCTCAGCCAAACATTCAGATAGAAGGCCGTGCTGCTCCGCACTGGATACCATATGTTCATGTTGTGTTTGATCTTCCCTGCCTAATTCTGCCAATCTGTTACAATTTCCATGAAATGTACAGAAAAAATCCCCCAAAAAATGGAACAAATCAGCTCTCCCTGATCGAAGTTTTGTACTGACCGCTATGCTCTCTTTTAAGGATTCTTGTAAACAAAATAATAGTAATAAAATAATAATTTCAATAATTCCGCAAATTACTAAATCGCATGCCACAGTTGTCATTGCGTTTTCATAAACAGTATATTTAAATATAATGTATGTGTCGAAAGAGAGGCTGACTGGCTGACTGGTTCTGACAAACACGTATAACTAAAGGCAGTAACTATCAGCACAGTGTCTAATGACGACTTACACGGAACTTTAACAAGAACACACTTCTGTGACATTAGGGTTAAAGAGCCAAGAAGGAGTATGGCAGTGGTTGACAGCCTCTCTACACCAAATAGTCACACGAGCCAACAAACGAAAACACAGTAGCATTGAGGATCTGAAAAAGTGACTGGAGTGAATAAAATATTTGGTATTTAACAAAAATAAAAAAGAAACATGTCAGCCCAAGTCATGAAAAATGATTGCATTTCATGAACCGCATCTTCCAAGAGTTCAAATCCAGTGGTTAAAAACATGCAGTGCCCCTATGGATATCAAGGAGTTCAAATCTAGTGGTAAAAAACATGCAGTGACCCTATGAATATTAAGGAGCTCCAATCTAGTGGTAAATCCATACAGTACTGTCAAGGGGAGGCCCAATGGATATTTAAAAACATTAATAACTGAAACAAATAATGTTGATGCTTCCTGGCACAGACTCTTTGTTTAGTACATTTAAAAGGTATGTTTCACAGATAATTACCACATGATATTGTCCTGCATGTAGGGCTACACACAACATTGGAATTTTGACTAACCCAGGGCTATTTTGCCGGAAATTCTTTGCACGCATTGAGCTGAAATATTCCGTTTTGCAAACAAATGAATTAATATGGTATGTTAAAAAATTGAACTAGAAGTACCATTGTGATATTTAAATTGATAAAAGAGCATGTTTCAAAATAGACGCAGCTCCAGTTCCCGAAACAGCCTTTAACCAAATTTTCAGCCATTGCAATATAGAAGAAGCATGCTCAGCGCAATTTAGTGAGATATGTCCTCAGATCATGTGTCATTCAAGCTGAAAGCGTGCTGGGTGCATTTTAAAAGTAGTGAGTAGTGAGTGAGAAATCACATGACTTCTTGAATGAAAGAATTGGGAATTTCTGGAAACATGGAGGGGTGCATGGAGAAAGAAGTGTTGTTGTTTGAGTTACTTTTGTATCGAACCACGAACGTCGACAAAAAGTCATTCAAACAGCGCTTTGTCGCGAAATTTTTAATATTTATAGAATTTCAAGTTTATTCTGGACTTTAATTCCTACATTAGCCACATTGATTCTTGCTGCATGGTAATTTCAGGGAAGAATACATACCCAGCTTGATTAAAAAGTTTTTGATGTGAAGATTTTTTTTATTTTTAAAACAGCTACATTATTTTTCTTCCATTTGACAAGCATAAGTAATCGGCAGGGATCTCACAAGCGTTTATAGCATTCACACTGAAACTGAAGCAATTTATTTATGGTAATGGAAACTAAAAGTTTGTAAAACACATAAACAGCATGCTGTAAACAGTGTTAAGACTAATGCTACTATTTTAAAATCAATGACTCTGGAATGTAGACCCTAAAAACTTATTTTATTTTATTTATTTTTTTAAATTAACTTAAGTTATCATAACCTTAACCACACTGTCAAAATTGCTTTTTTGGATGATAATAATGCCAGAGTTGAATTTATGTATTATTCGTTTTGAATTATAAAGTCCACGTGTAAAAAAAATAAAATAAACTAATCTTAATCTACTGTCAAAACTGTTTTATCAAACAAAATGAGTTTTTAACTGATTAAAAAAGCAACAAACCATGAACTTATTCAGTAAACATGCAAAAACACTCTGATTACATTGAAAGTGGAATATACTTGAATTATTATTTTTATTTTATCTGGCGCAATGACCGTAACATGAACATGCAGCATTTTTATCTGTATTGGTTATTGAGTAAAATTTTGAATGCATTTGTAATGGCTGCAAAAATTATGTTCCTGTATAAAATCATGTAGAAAGTACATTTTACTGGTTATGTAGGTAAATAGTCCCTTTGATGTCATTTCAAATGATGCCTTTGGTTATTTATATTAAACCACTTGTTGAGCATATATAATAAAGTTATTATTATTTAATCCCAATCACTTACGTGGATGGGATCAGGTTATTTTCAATTTGTGCATCCTTTCTAAAGGTATAGGGGAAAAAAACATATTTTTAAATAACAATTTATATGTCTGACGTTAAAAATGAATATCAGAACAGGATCATAACTGCATTTAGACCATGTTTGTCATATGAACATAGAATACACTGGAGGGTCATTAACATGATAAAGTGACAGAGGGAGAGATTGCATGATTGTATTCAAATAAATTCCACAGGAGAAAAGAAAGAGGAAGTGCAGATTAGTGAGAAACATTTTTTCAACAGCCTCATAGAAAACGGGAGAAAGGGCTGAGGATTAAGAACAGAGTTTTTAAAAAATGAGCTGTTTGGGGTGGGGGCATCGAAAGGGATAGTGTTGATAGACTTTGCAATGTTAAAATAATCTAGAAATAAGAAATGCTTCCTGGGGTCAATTTGTGTCAGACTGCAGCTTGCACCAAGGTCGTGTCAAAGGAGGATGGCCATTGAGGTCGAAGAGCAGATTGTTGTTCTTTCCGAGGTACTGGGGAAGGATGGCGATTCACAATATGGTAGTGTCCCTGTCTTTGTAAGAGGCACGCTACTCAGTCCATCTTCTGAAATTTGATCCACATGAGAATGGGAGAGAACCCTTCCCCACGAGCAAAGGGTCACCTTGTGTGCAGTCAGTGTCAGATACTCCTCCATGGATTATTCCAGGTTATTTAAACAAAAGACATATTTTGGCTCCTTTCTATGAAACTGAAATACTTAGATATCATTAGGGGTCAGGAAGAGTGAAGGTCCCTTGTGTAATGGAACTGGTCTCTATTCAATAACCATGTCTGACCACAGAATCATGCCACTCCATAGATACATGAGTACATAAATTGTATGCTGTTTCTAAAACTAATCATAGTTTTTAAAAATCATATTTATAGTTTCCATTATTTGTGTGAACCGCTTGTTTTTAATAGCATCAGATAACAAAATGAAACACTTGCAGATTTGTACATTTTTTATAGTCCTTATTCAGATGGAGAGAGTGACACAACAGCAGCCATTCTTTCACTCCCTCTGCACAGAAAAACACACTCCCCCAGCCCTGCGCACGCCAGAACAACCATCAGACTGGCCAGATTGTTACAGGATATTGGGATGTTTGGTTTGTTTGCTACGCTCAGTGTTCATTCATGGTTTAAGAAGCCCTGTACATGACAGGGCCTTTGAAGTTTTTAGGTTCAGCTGCTGGACCGGTGAATTGACTGTTATTCGGAGAGGGGGCCCATGTTGGTTCCTGAGCTGTACAGACTGCATTTCAGAAAATCGGTAAAACGTGTATCTACAAAAAAAATAATAATAATGTAATCGGGGCAAATATCCAAAATTCCAGTTCTCTTTCTGGATTACATACGCTGGACTATTGACCATTGATAAACATTTGATTATTCATTATTCAAGTATTAGAGCTCGGTTTAAAGTACATTTCCCATAAAGCACCATGTTCCCTTTCCTTCTTTCTGTTCTGAGCACTCCCAGAATTTTTCCAAAAATATACATTTCCCAGCCATAAAAACCGCAACCCAAATACAGAGAGAATCTTGGTGAAGAATCTGTAGTTAGCAAGCTTAAAAAAGGTCATGTGATTTAGGTCAGAGAGAGAGAGCGAGAGGGAGAGAGAGTGAGAGATTTCTATGTGAACCCTGCATTCTTGGAAGACTTGGGATGTTTTCTGGAAAAGGATTGAACAGGGAAGAACAACTTACGATAGAAACAATGGCTGGGGAATGACTGTTTGGCTCCTTGCTTCTCACACTATCACGTACACCCACACATAATTTTGAGACAATCCTAAATTTGATGTAACTGTGGATTAAATGCTCAAGGGGAACTCTGTCACTAATGGAAATCGCAAACTCTGAACGTGTACTAAATCAGTACCAAATTAAAGTTTTGGCAATTGTCTTTATTCTAGTTTTGTCAAAATGTATCAATGGAAAGGAATAAGCAAGCTTACGTTTCTAAAATCAAAGCTGGAATCAAGGTCTGTAGAATTATTTAAATGATGTTTTATATGAAAACATATTTTATAACAACAGCAGGGGTAGGAGCAGGTGGAATGTTGGGAACATGCACACAAGGGCTTTTCTTCCATGATTTTAAATCTCTTACTGTTTTATTTTATGTTAAAAACGTTGGGTTTCTTTTATGAAACAGAAGTTTGGTAATTCAGGAAAAAATAAAGAACATGTACTCTATTTGGTGCCCATGGAACTAAGAAGAAGGGTTGCAATAATTTTAAATACTTGCATTTCACCATGATTTCTTGGCAAAAACTAATATCTATCACACAAAATGTCTTATCCTTTTTTTTAAAACTGTTACTGTGGATTGGGATAATTTTTCACACCAAGCACACCAGATACTGACTATTGCAGATCTTTATTGAATACATTATCAAAAAAATATTTTTTAAACAAACATTAATTGCAAGCACATCTTAAATCACACATAAAGGTTAATGACATATGTCAACCTATGAAGAAGGTTATTTAGCCAAGGTATTTTATGGAAAGGAAGCAGTAAAGTGCTAAAGTGCTGGTCTCTGTAACGCCTGGGCGGCTGTGTCAGGGATAAATATGATATATATTCAGTAAATATAATTCAGTTGAACTGTTGAGAAAGTGAGATTAGAGTGAAGCATGAAGCACAGAGGACAGACGGCCACAAATGCCCGCTAAACCAAGCGGGATAAGGGTGTTAGATATATTAAATTAGGCTGTCCAGGCGATTGGCGAGCCTCTGATTATACGTTGGGTAAACTTCGCCATGTGTTCCACCTGTTTCGGATAGATAATGTGGAAGGATGTCTTAGTATGTAGGGAGAGGAGAAAAAGTGGGCCCAGAGAATGTTTTGGTTGTCTCTGATTAGTGTTGGCCTAGAATTAAGTATGTGCTTGTCATTGTTAGTCTATCAAAAAGCGCTAGCCCGATGGGAAGGGAATCTGAAAGCTGCCATTCCAGACATGAGAACAACAAAAGCCCAAGGTGACAAAGTGGCAGATGAAAGAAGCAGGCAACCCAAACTGTAAGCTAAGAGAAGTTTGGAAAGAGACTGAGTCAGAAATAACCGAGAGCCAATTCGGCCGTGGTTGCTAATATACAAATGTGCCAAAACTACCTCCTTTTAGAGTTCACCTTTCGAAACGGTTTTCCTAAATTTATTAAACTGTCCTCTTGGGAAATTACCCAGATACACTACTCATTGGAGCCTTAATTTATTGCCAAGGCAGCATTTACATAAGTGCTCTACAACAACAATACTGAACAGAATTGCTTGGATAAACAAACTTGCATTTAACTAGATATGGGCTTTGTGATTTCTTAAAGATCAAGTCACTCTGAAAATGACTTTTTGTTTGTGAGTAGATTAATTAAGCAGTGCAGTGGGTTAAATCAGTCCAATTTTAAAATCTGAATCAGTATTTATCAGTCTTATTTTAAATAGCGGTATTTTGATAGCGGTAAGAGTATTTAAATCAACATTTAAACTAAATTGGCATAGGCAACCTGGCAAAAATATAAATGTTTATTTAAACAAAGTGTTTGAGAAACAAAATGGAGGACATATCCTCATCTGACTTTTTCATTAGGTAGGAACACAAATGTTATCCCGTAGCCTTGAGTTTCCTGGGCACAGCATGTCTGGCTGGGGGTCAGTAGAAATGTATTTGTCTCCTCCTTCCGACGGTTTTGCTGAGAAAAACGTTCGTGGATGGAACAGTGCGTAGTGCAGGTCCACAAAGATGTGCACAAAGATCACTTTTTTCTGAGGATTCATGTTCCTCTGGAGAAGTACATGGCAGAGGCCCTTGGAAACAAATAACTAATGGATAAATACAGCAGGAATTTTAAGGGAACTTGTCACCTTTTTAATGTTTGTAATGAGTTTAAATTAGATGCTTTCGGGGTAAACCGTTTCCACCTTCTTTGTGGGGTCCTTTTATGGTTCTTAGTACGTTTACGTCTAAGCCCTAAAACGAACCGTGGTGCAATCCTGAGAGTTTTTCCACCGCGTGGAAGGTCTAGAGGTCAGAGTTTCTGCAGTGCTTTTTGTCTCTTTTCAGTGTTTAGACTTGATAGGGCTGTGCGAAAGGAGGCAAGGAAGTTTGTTTTTCGGTTTTAAAGGATGTGTGATTTATGGCATACGTATGTTTGTAAATGGCTGCTTGATTTTAAAAGCAGCAGCTAGGGGGTGGTGGCTGATGATGTCACTTCTTGGTATTGAGAGAGGGAGATGTAGTTTGTGGCAACTGTTGTAGTCCATAGGCCCTACAGGAATATAATAGCTATGAGCTCTGAACTATGTTGCATACAACATATTAGCACAAATATCAATGGAACCATATTTTGCTCAAACACTGATCTGCCTCAGTTTAATTTATGTGGCACATCTACTCTAGAAGGCGAAGCACACCACCTAACAATATATATTATAAATGAGATGTCTTTTGTATAAGTTATTGGCACACAGCCTGGTTAAACGTCCATCAGCTGCTCTGGAACGGCCCAGGCCGACTGTGACTGATAAGCAGTCGACTGTGACTGATAATGTCACTTATACACATTAAAAGTGTTTGGTGACTGTGCTTTGACTGTTGTTTGGTTTTAAAGCTGAAAATCTGTTTCTTTTGGCTTTTATTCATCAAGGGGTTGTTTTGGTTGTGTCTTTGTTTTGATAATTTGAATTCTAATTCTTTCATTCTGATAGTTTTTCAAAATGGTCAATAAAAGCCATCATCTGGCTCTGGTCCAGTTTTCCAGAACTAATTTAATAAATTTTGAAGGCGTTGAAGGCTGTGTTTCTATAGTCAAAGCTGATTTAATGGTTTTTTGTTTGTTTTTTTAACTGGTAAATCAGAAATTTTAATGCAATTTTGAAATGACAAGAGGAAAAAAGGAAATGCACTAATTGAAAAGGGAGAAATTGAATTACATCATCACCTTCAAATAAAGTCATATCAATATTTAGTATAATTTTTAAACAAAATTTTAAAAAATCTAAGATGGATCAGATTTTCAATATAGTATTAATAACATCGCACTAAGTGGGAGAGAGTTTAGGGGGGTCATTTTTGACAGTTCTGTGTCAACTCAGTCTTGATTCTTTATCTTATTTAGATTTTAGCATCTTAGCAGCATTCACAAACACAGGCCCATATGATTTTCGCACAGTTGCAGAAATTTCTGAAGCATCAAGGTCAGGGGGCAGGTGGTACTGGGTCAGTAATTGAGAAGTAAAATCCACGTGGACCCAAAGGAAACACTGGAGAGGGCAACATTTTGGTTGTAGGGTTAGCGCTCAGATACCCCTCTGCAAAAACACCTGACACTGCTTTTGTAAAAGGCCTTTCACTTTTACCCAGGTGTGAGGCCCAAACACCCACAGACTATAAAGGTTTAGATCCATGTAAAATCAGAACCCGGCAAGATACAAGGCACAAATTACTTTAATTTAATATTTTAAAACTCTTTTAACTAAGTAGTTAATTTGATTTAAGAATGATTCTCTCATTTGTGATTAATTCTCTACTCTAAATTAATTATAGATTTTCTTTTTAGAATTTTGTTATAGACATAGATTATTTTATCATGTTAAGTAACTTCAGTAAAACATTCTGTTAAAACCCGCTAAAATGGAGTAGGATTTTTTTTTTTCTGTTATTCTAAAATAAAATTTACTTGTGGGTTAAAGTCTCCACCTAGTGACAGATCGGTAGTATACATTGTTGAATCTGCTGTTTGATTTAAAAAAAAACATCTAGGACACAACCCCTTTTTTTTCTTCTTCAAAACCTCAGCACAATTATGTCAATTACAATGTTTTCACACATGCAATCATCGGCCCATGAGTAATATTTTTAAAAGCCCGCTGGGCTGTGAAGTTTAACAGCGCATTATCACACCCACTATGTTTTCCTGACCACATGAAACACAGTACAACACATGTCAATGTTAAGTGAAGTGGGATTCAATAGTTTTTTTTTTCACTCTTGTTTTCCTCGTCAAATACTAAGCTTTGTCAGACTACAATTTGTATGCCACCCCGTTACTGTTCTGCCGACAAATCCAAGATTTTATTTATGCGCTTTGTAATTTAATCATTTCCAGATATTTTTATTGCGCTAACAGGAAAGACCATTGAAGACCTGAAGAAGTGGTTTGTGAAGTGACCTTTGAGTATTCCAATTGTCTGCTGATGCACCTGGCTTAAGGTCAATTTTTTTTTCTTATTACCACCAGATGTCACTCTTAACTCGTATAAAAAGTGTTCGGTACTATGGAGGGCTGACTATTGGACAGGATAGCAAGCTGAGGAATTAAATTGTGTGATTTATATTTAAAGACGAATAAAAATAAAGCAACAGGAACTTGTTGTCAGTTGCATTAAATCTCTCCATTGTTTGGAGAGCTTTCAAACAAACCAGCTAATTCTGTCATTCTTTATATCTTTTTTTTTACAAAAATGTCAATTCTTCTGGCACTTTGAGGTCCCTTTGTTCCCCACCTGAATGTTAGATTTTACTTTTCCACATAAAAATCCTAAATGTGTACACCTAGTCTATTTCAAGGTAGGAGACAGACGCACTATGCACACATACATAATTTCCAGTCGCCAATCCATCTGACTTATTGAGAACTCGAACACAAACACGGGGAGAGCTCCGCACAGACAGTGCCCCAAACCGGATCCAAACACAGAATAATGGGATGGTGAGGCACCAACACTCACACCCCTCTCACCAGCTTTGCTATCCCACAAGAGCAGAGGAAGCCAACAGGAGATGCTGGTTAGCGATGAGACGCCCCGCAAACTTCCCTACAACACAACCCTGTCAGCACTCTGCCAATTTTAAGTAGTGCTTGTGCTCTCCTGGTCACAATCAGCAAGTGACATGTGCGGGATTAGAACCTGCAAAGGCCTTGATATATTTGAACCTGGTTAAGATTTTCAGTAGGCACATATTCTCTGTTTATCTCCAAAAGCCAGAGTGTAGTTTGCTTGGTAGTAGTGCTTCTGCAGAATATTTCTCTCAGAAGGGAAACAAGGCTGGGTTGCCTCCAATCAACTCTTATTTTTCAGTTTCTCCTCAAAGATATATGTACACTTCATTTCAACCCACTACATGCAACTGTATTACATGATCTTAATATGTGGTTTTTAACTCCTGTTAACTCTTGGATTTGGAGAATAAATTTAATTAAAATGTTCTTCTACAGGCTTAATCCCCAGCCAAGAAATATGAATTTCAATATCGCAAAGATTTTTCAAGACAAAAAACAAATAAAACAAACTCAGGATAATTTTCTGTTTTTATTGACATTACCTATAAATTTCAATTTTTTATTAAAATAAATCTGTAGTAATATCAGATCCCAATTGGCCTTATATAAAAATATATAAAACTTGTCTATGGTGTTTTACTTTTTCAGAACATAATTTGATTTATTTTAGCTGGATTATTTTCCATTTTCTACCCCTTAATTGCTTTTTATAAAAAATATCTGCCATCATTAGAAGTTAATAAATGCACAGCAGGTCAAGTGGAATATAGCACTGTCTAAAACGACCTAAGCTTAGTGTGTGTCTTCTCTCTTCGCAGATAACTTTACTGACCAAATAAAGAACACCTGCATTGGAAACTAATGTGATTTGATTGGTAGTTTCCTCAGTTACAAAATTATATATTATATATATATATAAAAATTGTGTGGAAATCACAATTTATGTGGTATAAGGTAAAAAGCCATGCTACCACAATCACTGGTTGTTTGTGTACAATCTCACTGCTTCAAACCAACATCTTTCCACTTGCTCCTTGCCCAGCTCCCAGAGTCGGCTGAGGTGTCGCCGGCCGGTCTTGGCTGTGGTCATCAGGTACTCCTCATTTTCAGGCTGAATGGTCACGGCGTGACGAGCCAAAACCAGGGACTGGCAGAAACGGCACAATACCAAGATGTAAAGTCCGTCCCGCTCTACTTCATTTAGAGGGAAGACACTCTCCCACCCCGCTAACAAAGGCCCACCGACTCCTAATGGATCCGGGCTCTCGATCATCATGTACATAATAGTGATGGCGAGCTCATAGACAAAATAACCGGCGCTCATGTCTCCAAAGTCAAGGATACCAGAAATCTTATAGCCAGTTGGAACTTCCTTTTCCACCAAGATATTGTGGTCATTTAAGTCCCCGTGGTTAATGCCTACAAAGAAAAGCTGATTGTTAACTGTTCATATTCTAAGAATGATATGTTATTTCAATAATAAATAGCCGTGTACCCCAATATATGATTAAAAATGTGAATAAAAGTCCAAGAGAACTCACACTTGCGGAAAGAGCCTAGCTTTGGCACAATTTCACTCTTGTACAGCTTGATGACATCGCTAATCACCTGCAGCAAAGGATCTCCGTCCATCACATGGAGGTATGGCTCCAGTAAAGGGATACTGGACAAACTCCAAATGAAGTTATTTCTCTGTAGTGCCTCCAGGTTTGGGTGCACCATCTGTGCAGACAAACACAAGTCAACAGGCACTCTGAACAGGAAGCATGCCAACAAAGTACGGACTTTCCATGAAGTCCATTCCATGAGAGATAAAGACATGCAGTGCTTCTTACTTTCACAACAGAACAGCAATACTAAACTTCACCTCTTGTAGCAATGTATCAACCGTCGCAGCCATTTTTCCAACTTCGTAATGGATCGCTGGAGAGTAGGAGATTTTGGCAATGGGGATGCCAGGTAAGTAGGTCAGTAATCTCACCAAATACTTCTGGCTGCCAAAACCACAGTCTGCCAAGAGACAAGTACACCACATTTATAGTTAAGAAAACTGTCAAAGGATAACTAAAGCTTTATCTTCAGCTTAGTTGCAATAATATGTCTTACATTAGCAGAAAGAAGGGTGAATTCATTATAGACTTGCCTATTAGAGTATAGAACTGGACAGCTGGGAAAGGTGAACTCAGCCCCCGACTATAAATATCAGGGGTATAAACCATCATTAACTTATTAGATAATATTTCTCATATATTACCACCAAAGATTTCCATACCAATTGTCTCCAGACTCATGGTGTCTCCAGTACAAGTAGGAAGGGCAGTCTGAGCAGGCAGACCCTGCTGGTGCAAGAAGGTCATGACGTGTGTCTGCAGCTCCAGCAGAGGTAAATTCTGACTGTCAGCAGTGTTCATGATCTTCAGCACAAACTCCCCAACCTCACCAAACACTACATGGAAGTTTTGGTCATCATAACTGGGTAGGGGTCGGATTTGGGACACATTTAAACCAAAAACCTCACTAACCAGCTGGGAGGCTTGGGATTCATTAAGATCTGGCTTTGTGTCCTTCGCTGACATTTAAGCTGACAAAAAAATAAAGACAGAAAATTATTATAATTCTCTGTACAGAATTGTCCATCAAATACCCCAAGTTATCCTATTAAAACATTGTAAAATGAGAAAACATTAATGTTGACTAAAATCATCAAATGTTCCTAATCTAATCAGCATCTACATCAAAATGCCTCTCATACGATACATTACCAACTCTAAACTCCAAAACATTTAAAACGCATTCAATTGTAAGCACAATCAATGCTGGCAACTTAAAACTTGGTTGGTAAAAATAAATAAATGTCATATAACCACAAACTGCGTCGGCTCATTTTATTATTCAATATGGGTTTGTATAGTTGATATATTTGACCATATAGATTTGAACTATTACTCCAACCTGGTAAATCACAATAAGGGGGCTAACGTACATGGGTTATAAATTGTGATAATTTAATTACAAAACAATCATAAAAATAATTTGAGCTTTACAAATATATTCATGTAGTCACAATTACTACCGAATTACTACGGATTTAACAATTCCATAGTGTACCGCAAAAAACGAGTTTGCCGAAAATAAACAAAAATTCTAAAAAAGAAAGGCACACAAGATTCTGACCTATTCGTTTAAATTAATCTGAACAATTCATTTAAATAAACTTAAATTAAAATTAAAATACCGGTCGACTGACTCCTGTTCACGTCGTTACTCCTTTCGGTTTTGCACTACACAAGCTGATTTATTAATTCGCCGTTTGTGAGTTGTGATCTGTAGTTTTGCCGCACTGGTCAGTATTAAGAGTAGCCTTTAGCACGGCAACGTCGGACGGACTTTTTGTTTAGTGCAATACCGTCACCTTCTGCTCCGTGTGGGTCAGACAATATACTTAAAATCGAAATCCCTCCAAAATAATATAGAATGAGAAAATAACCGTCAAAATATACTAAATATCCCTGTGTCCCTTAGAAACGCAAACGGGACCCTGACCTGTTATCTCTCACCCGTGCTCAGTATTGAATAGAGTTCCAGCTCACGTGGGTTTGAAAGGAAATGAGGAAACGGAAGCTATGGAAGAACAGGTGGTAGAATTTGAAATGTCACATTGTAGGTCAGAAATCAAATCAATAATAAAACAAAAGATGCTACAGAAATGGCAACAGTGTTTGGAATAATGAAATTAAAGGAAGGCGTGTATATGCAATACAAGCAAAAGTTGGGAAGGGAAGAAACAGTGCAAGAAATAGGAGGGAAGAGAATATAATATCAAGACTAAGGCTGGGGCATACGGGTCTAAATAAAACATTGCAGTTAATATCCAAACATCCAACAGGGCTGTGCGAATGGTGGGGGACAGCGTGAAACAGTAGAACGTGTGATTTTTCACTGTATGAATTATGAAGAAGAAAGATAAATATTATTGGAGGAAATGAGGATGGGAGAACAAGTCTTGACACTGAAGAATGTATTAAATCCAGAAATAGGAATGAATATTACGGTTCCTGGAAAATACTGGTCTAATAATTAGAAGATATATAGATATAAAACTATAAGTTTATAGCAAAGGTAGGATGATTAAAATGTGTGTTTTATATAATTAACGATTTATGGTTGTGCTTCTTCCTCCTTCTCTGAACTGTGCCGAGCAAGGAGTAAAGCCAGAGGAGCTGATTACGCCGCGCTGGCTGAGCTAGAGGTAGAGTTTAGAATAATTGAGTTTCTGACCCAAGCTGTCAGCAGGTGGCGGTAATGCACTATATCTGCGATCTGACAATGAACAGAAGAAGAAGAAACACCGATATATAGCTAATTGCCTTAATCGTTTCGCTGAGATATACCGATTCAATTAGTTCAGTATTGACCATGCTACCGCACGGTAATTAAGTTTTTATCAGTACAGTTTCCACCTTCACTTAAAAGGTTTGTTAATCTTGCTGGTTCTTCCTTCGTCTCGTTTACATAAACATCCGTATAATGATGCCATTATGGCGATACAAAGTAATTGCGTTTGTTTTACTAAATGAATTAGCGTACTAATAATGCATCAACAGACTTGTGTTACGAATCTACGTTAACTAGCTGGTTAATCATCAAAATGCATTATTTTGGCGCTAATGCCAGCAATATTTGTTTCTGACAGGGATATTTCAGCTAGTATACATTTGTAGTCATTCCAAATGGCTGAATCATCTCTGAATGCGGTTTACATGGGGCTTGAAGGATTGGACTTTTCTTTGTTTGCATGTTTTTACTGTCAATATTCATTTTAAAATATGTCATACGTACCTTAACTAACTAACTTACATTCCTGAGGGTTCTCAGTTGAGCTCTTTGTTTTACATAGTCTTTAACATAAATAACAAAACGTGGAACTGATAACTAATATAAATATTTATTGCACTCCATTTCTCCTTATCCCTGCCTTTCACCCCGAATTAATGGGCGGGTGCAAGTCTTTGAAATTTAGAGTAAAAGGAGTATTCATGATGATGGTAGCGATAAAGCCTTGTTATGCAATTCAGTCCGAATTTGTAATTTAAGTCTATAATTAGTTTGCGCTAAGTGGGGATGGGAGTGGCTTCAGCAATTTTTTCAGCACTGCCGTTTTCATGTCGAAGTTTGGTTGCGACAGTAAGACCCCCTCATAACGCAGGCACAAGTCTCAAATTATTTTAACAGCACTGTTGCAAAAGTCATCTTCAAGCAGTCAATGACAACAAATAACCAGCTGTAACAAAAATAGCTTAAGCAGTCCAAAAGAGTTTTCATCAATAGGACATGGGTGAAAGGTTAATCTTTCTACTATTTATCTGCAGTGCAGCGATAGTTTGTATCAGATATCATGTAGCCCTATGATATGTTTTTTACTAATATTTCTGGAATTACTTGGTTTGTTAGTAATTATAATATAAAAACACTCCTCTCTCAACAGTCCAATGGAATATGTCATTGGGAGACGTTTAAGGCGGAACAACCGCGAACGGGTGTATAGACCTCGCCAGTCGGTCCTCGACCTCTCGGAGGTGGAGTGCACCCGGATATTGCACCTCTCACGGCAGGTTGTGGTGCACGTTTGCAGACTGGTCGCGCCGGACCTAGAGGAAGCTTCAGGTCCCTGGGCCCTACCAGTTGCTGTGAAGGTAACCGCAGCCCTTGCATTCTTCGCCACCGGGTCGTTCCAGCAAAACTTGGGCTCAATAGCTGGCATCTCACAGTCAGCTGTCAGTTCGGCTGTTCATGCAGTGACCTCGAGCCTAGTCCAAAAAGCAGACGAGTTCATCCGCTTTCCGTTAACACCCGACAGTCAGCAGAGAACCAAGCAGGAGTTCTTAACGAAATTTGAATTCCCAGGGGTTTTAGGAGTCATTGACTGCACACATGTGCAGTTGCGAGCACCTCCGGACCACAGTAACATTTATGTGAATCGCATGGGGTTCCACTCCATTTATGTGCAGGTGGTTTGTGATGCAGACTGTAAGGTGACGCATGTTTTTGCTAATTACCCTGGTTCTACACGTGACAGTTTCATCTTGGCTAACTCTGTCCTTCCTGCAGCCTTTCAGGGGGATCCCCCGCTGGATGGGTGGCTGCTAGGAGACAATGGCTATCCATTACACCCGTGGCTGTTGACACCATACATTTCGCCTACTACGGCTAGCCAGCTTGCTTTCAACAATAGGTTAACCAGGGCTAGATCGGTAATTGAGCGCACATTTGGAATGTTAAAAATGCGTTTCAGATGTTTAGATAGGTCAGGTGGGACATTAGAGTACAGTCCTCAGAGAGTCAGTGCATTCTTTGTGGCATGTTGTGTTCTACACAATATAGCCCTTTGCCACGGATGTCACGTAGACTTCACAGAGGGAATGTTACAGGACATAGCGCGGTGCGAGGCCGAGCTGCATGTCCCTGTGGCGGAGAACCTTTGTGGGGCACGGGAGAGGAGGGACCTGTTGGCAGAGGAGCTTTTCCCTGAATGGTGTGTACCTTTTACAAATAACAGGAGTGTGTGTTGGCAATGTGGCGGGCTAATGATAGCATACAAAAAATTGGTGACTGTATTTCAATTTATTAGAAATAAGGAGTTTTGTCTATGCACTGATCAATGTATATCACAATTAAATGTGTCCTCCTTTTTGGGTATGCAGACTTGAGGACCGCCGTTTGGCTGCACAGCAACGAGGAGTCCAATTGGTGGGGGTCTGTTCCAGGGTTTCGATGCTGGACCAGGGAGTCACCTCAGGTGACCCATGGACCACAGGTGGTGGCTGAGGTGAGGCAGGAATCAACAGCCAGTCCCCTGCCTCTGAGTCTCTCCAGACTCACTTCACATTAATCTGCATCTGAAGGCCATCAGCTCCCTCTGCTACGTGTCAAACCCGGGTTGTTGTAGATGAGAATATGGACAAACCCGTAGGAAACTGCCACCTGGTTCAGCGCTGTCTGCCACCCTTCATCCTCGGCCCCAAGCATGACATTAGTAAGTCTTCACCCTTCATCTCTCCTTCAGCAGGACTGACAGTGACCTGACTATCCCTCTGTGGTAGAGCAAGGGGAGTGCTGGAGGTAATGGCCACTGCAGCGTCAGAACTACAATCCTTACAAGGCAACAGCGCTGACCCAACCAGCCAATTAACCTCCATTTGCTCGTGTGAGGTTTAAAAAAAGGAAGCGGAGGTCTTCCTTGGAGAGGAGCAAGGAAGGAAATGCCAAGCAGCCAGGCAAGATATTATTTGTGGGTTTTTTATTTATTTACATTTTTATTTCCCACTCTCTATTTGTTAGCTTTGTTTAAGTTTATAACTAGTATAAGAATTATTGCTTTTGTGCTTGCATTGAACTTAGTGTGTTTTATTTAAAATAAACACTTTTGGACCTCTGCCTCTCCTTGCCTCACTGGGTGTTTGTGTCCTGGGACCCTGCCCTAATCAAGCCCTTTTAGCGGTAATGCCCCTCTAATACCTATAAATGCTACTGCTCGCATTCAGTCTCATTTTCATATTATTTTACCAAGTACTGATTTCTCAGTAATAAGTAGTTAATGATTCTTCTGAATGTCCTCAAATGTTTCTGGGGTCTACAAGGAGTTTTGTCATGAAAATGAATACCTTGTCTCAATTTAAAGTAAGGAAAATCTATGCTATGCTTAGTCTAATCGTTGGACCAAGTCTCTTCCTTGTGCCTCTGCAGTTCCTGCCAATTCCCAGACAAATCACTGTAAAACTCTGCATTACCATAAGTTAGATAAGCAGCAGCCTATCCTTATTTACTTGCATCAGGAACTTTATAATGTTTATTTCAACATATCAGAAAGGTCAAAGTCTAATAGCTATATGGATAAACCTGTCTTTTGGAATGTACTCGACTGTACGTGTGGTGGAAAACCCATTGTCGCGTTCTTGCACTCTGGATTAAATGTGAGAAATCTTGACATATATATTATAAGTGGACTTGGTCTAGTTGTAACACAGTTAAGTTGACCTTCACCTAACATGAACCCACATAATGTCTCCTTTCATTTGAATAATATTTAAATTAATTTCATGGTATTTATATTTATATGGCACATGACCCATCTCCAGCTGGAGATGTCAAACCCCCCTCGTCAAGAGAGTCTGACTTGCCAGTCGCTTGGTCTTGTGTTTTAGTGGTGTGGTTTGTTTTTTGTTTTTGTTTTTTTCCTGCACTTTCGGCCTGTGGGGGATGCTATTGGCCAAGGCATGGGCATCGCTGTTTTTTTTTTTGTTTGTTTCTTTTAAATATTTGTTAATCGCACACAGACGGGAGGTCAAGCTGCCGTGGAGAGCGTTTGCCTTTTTTGGTTTTTACCCTTAATAACCATGTCACTTTGGATGAAAACAGCTGCCAAATTATTTATGTAAATAATTATTTTCACATTTACATATGATTATTCAAATGCCTCTGTATAATTATCGTTTGCTTCTTTGTCTTTTCTTTATTTTATTACATTATTCTTCTTACAAACATAACCATTTCCTCTATATTAAAGGTAGTCTGACCCTAAATGAAACTGATCTATATACCGTTAGAATATAGAAGAAAGGATTTGTCTGTTTCCCTGAAGTAGAGATCCACATAGCTAAATGCATGCTCGTCAGGCTGCTCTTTCATCTCTTTTCATCAATTAAAATGAATATGGACTCTATGTAGATGTTGTTTGTGAAATAGTTGGGGTGCTGGCCTCGTATAACCTATATCCGTGGATCTTGAATCTTTTATGCCCCTTTCTCTTATTATCTTTTTCGTTTAAAAAGACTCATGATAAATAAATAAATGTAAAATAAATAAATAATTTTTCTAGCCAGCTAACTTCCTGTTAGAGATTATATCTGCCATTTTATGCAGAGAGCATTACATATGCAAAACCACCATGACCCCAGTGAAATGGCAAAGAAGTTATGTGCTTTCCACAGAAGTAAAAACACAAATGGTTCGTTCGTTTTGGCGACATTTTTCATGTATTATACCCAACTCAAGAAGATTATTAGGGAATTAATTTTAAAGTCAATACACTATTTATTTTTGAATTACAAAGAATATTAAATTGTGCCATGTCCTCGATGAACGTCTAGAAGACAAGAATATTGTTTGTTTTATTTGTTCAATGTATTGTTCCCCTCAGTTAGCTATTCTTTTGAAGACATACATGATTTGTTCATGAACCATCAGCAATTCCACCACCTACGCCTGCTCAAAACTAAACTGGGAGGTATGAGAGTCTTTGTTATGTAGACATGACTGCACTCATTAACACCATCACTGACCAAAGTCCTGCAACAGTGAAGGTTGGTACAGCTGGGCTGAATTGTTTTTTCACGATTGGAGATTACCGCAAATATTTCGGGGCCAGGAAGGGGTCTGCCGAACCGACCCAATAACTTCCTTCCTTATCTTTCCTTCCTTAGAGTAATTGGGAGGGATAGTACTGCCCCTCATTGCCTCTGAGCGGCAGATTTAGCTTTTGGTCTAGCGCACCGTTGGCACACACGGCAATTGTGGAGCATCCAGGCAGCTGTGAGGTAAGACAGCAGGCCTGAGTTTACTCTTCCTGTAGCCAAAAATGTTTTCATCCTTTAATGGTGGTATGTCTTTAATACAGTCATCAAGGGCTTACACAACCCTGTATAATAACACTATATTATATCTATATTATATTATAGTATTCTATAGCCATATAAGTTATGATTCAGAGATACCATCCATTTAAATGTAACTTGAAACCCCCTTATAAGGTGCCATCATACATCAGGGAAATTGTCTGAATACAACGGCATTCGTTTCTCACACTTTGTGAATTGATTCACCTCTGCATACATGCATATTGTCTCATATCATATTGTAGTCCTTAACTGTTTGTTGCACAGAAGTGTTTTTGCTCATTAGGTATGTACCACACGTGGAGCAGATGGCGGAAACCAAACTTGATGCCTCCTAGAGACATTAGTCAGGTACAGGTTCTGCTCTGGGAGAGCAATGAAAAACTAGCTTGCCTTAGGATTATTTAGATTATAAGAGTCCCATTGATCACTGCCTCAGCCCTCACTATAGAAAAATTCACGTTCCGCTGAGATAAGCATGACTCAAGTGTTAGAATTCTAACTCCAACTGATTTAAAATACTTGCTCAAAAAATCAATGATAAGTTATGGTATCACGATAACATAATATCATTTTAATTTTATAATATGATTTTGTCTACCAGTGCTACTAATATTTAAAAAATATTACTGGCTTTTTAGAAGACTTTTAGAAGATAACAATCTCCCAAACAAACTAGCCCTTTTTACAAAATTCCATAGATGCTGACTTTGTATTAACTGGAATAAATTAGTGAAATTGAGTAATGTCCTTACCGTTTAATCATGTATGATATATATACATTACATACCCTATTGTTGCTAGCAGTGCTGTATCCTATACTGCTTGCTTTCTCTGTGATTAATCTTAATGGATCTGTACAGGATCTAAATGATCCCAAAAAATCTACTCATCCATATGTAGTAATTTATTTGTGTAACTTGGTCAGGTGCTCTTGATCATTTTTATGTCTCACATTTATTTAAAAAATAATGTATATTCATGGTTTTTGAATAAAATTAAAAAATATATTAATGATTGAAACACATCCATGGATTAATTGATTGTTTGTTTGTGTTGCTAACACCATTATTGTTAACACCATTACGTGTATGATTTGTTATTAACCTTGGTGGTTACCACAGTTGCTTTAATGCTGTTTTTTTAGTGTTCTGGCCTGCAAAAAATGGTCTGGATAATAAGACAACAAATATCGGTAATATAGCCGGCAGTCGACATGTAGTGTATATGTATTTTTTTTAAACATTTTTTTATTGTGAATTTGTTACCATTCACAGCATTTTCTCTGTTGTGTCTGGCATGATGGAACAGAGACTTTCTGCCAGTCCACACAGACATAGCCTTATTGTGTCTTTTGCAGATAGATTACAGCCGGGCTATCTGCCTTTTCCCTGGTAAAGTCAGCCCCCCATCCTGTGACACACCTTATGCCCGTGCACCTGTTGATTTGGGATTTGTCTGCCTATTTCAGCTAGGTTTTCATAAATCTTTTTGGGTGTCTTCCTCCCCTCCTCTTTTTAAAATATTTCCCTTTTTGTGAGAACGTGTCGGACTAGCCTCTCCCTAGCCTGTCTGGCAAGGAGTCGCTTTTCTTTTCTACGGACCATGCCCTGAGTGACCCAGAGAGTGAGTTAATTGCCTGATTTTGGGGAAAAGTGCTCCTCATCATCCCTGTTTTGTGCCGGGCCGTCACAGCTTGTCACAGCTATTGTGTTATATGGACTGAGGTTATTCGCATTTGTCTGGCTGGTCACGCCGGCTGAAATTTACTTGCATGTGAAAAGATGAGCTGGAATTGCCATGTCAAAGCAAAGGAAGAATTCACTCTTTTTGGTGTAATAGGCAGAAAAAGCCACGGCATGTAAAATGGTTAGGGATCATAAACAACTCGGGATGTGGACATTTAACCGGATTTAAAATGTCCTGAGATACAATTTCACTGGCGTATCTATCAACACTGATAAATGTATGCATCCACACTAGCCCATCTGTCACAGTATTTAATGAGTGACTTACTGACTAATGATTTCACCTGAACTTGGGCATTTGTCAGCGGGTCTCACCTTTTCATATCCTGTCACAGAGAAAATGACACCAACTGGGCTTAGTCACCGTGCGAATGGCATTGAATATTCGAAACGTGAAATTCAGCTCATAGGGCACAGAGGAGTGCCTTTACAATCTGAGCTATTCAGGAGGACTTGCTATATTTCAAAGGACAAAATACCTAGAATGGCTATTTTAACTGTGAAGAATATTTTAATCTTGTGGCTAAGAACTTTAGAAACTGCTTATTAATTATAATCTCTATTCCCTGAAAAAAGGTGACTAGTTGGACAAACAAAAGTTTGTGTGGCTCTATTGTTGGTCCAGATTCTGAATCCCTTTTGAAGAACTAACAAGTTATATCTGAAACTGAAAGCCAAGACAAAGGATGTTTCTCTTAGAAAGTCTTACCATCTTGGAATAAATGTTTTCAGAAAATTTTAATTATCAAGTCAAAGTGTGTCAAATCATCACATTAATAAAGGAATTTGAAAATGAGTATGTTGTTTTTTAGAAGCTATGGTGGGTTAATGTGTAGTGGAATGCTAGTTACTTGAGGGAATAGTTATCTGATGGATTGTTGTTACTGCAATAAACATGGATTGGAAGGCAAGTATATGCTGGGTTAATGTGTACTGGAATGCTGTTGCTGGAACTGAAACAAAACCACAGTTGTTTCCAAATTCCAATATAACAGGAATTGTGCGGAGGTGGAATTACATATGGTCAGGAAGGTAACCACAATGGTTTCCTTGAGATCAGTATGTATTAGCAAAAGGGCCAATCATGACAGTAGGGTAACAGCGTTGACAAATCGGGTGGAGTAAACCTCTGTGCTGATGCTGTGGGCACCTCCCATTAGAGGAAGGATGGGTATGCTTGAATGCTTGAAGCTGGTGTTCTGAAGCTGTTCGTTGGGGGGGTTTTTGCGGACACCACAGCTTTTGTTTTTTGTAAAAGTCTTAATTTCCTGAAGAACCCAACTACAGGTCCAACGGAAAAGATTGAAAACAATCACTGTTTGTCGAATTGGATACCACACAAAGCCTACTCCTGTACAGGTCATGCCTGAGGCTGGGACCAAATCAAAACTTTGGCAGCCCTCTCGAACTTTACTTGATTCCAAAGTGTTAACACTAAAAAACAGGAAATTGTGTTTTATCTATGTTTAAACTTACAAGACTTCCAGTTAGAAAAAAAACTTTTAATTGTGGTGATGTATTTATAGAAAAAAATAGGGATCAATGACTACATGCTACCCAAATAATGCTTTAAACATAAGCTTTAAATTTTAAATTAGCTATATATAGCTATATATGCCTGTTCAGTAGATACATCAATGGGCAGTAGATGAGGCAAATGTGTCATCTTTATTCTAATTAAACACATTAATGTTCTTACACAGAATGTCCATCTGCAGAAGTAATTTCCAAAATGTTTTATTGGCATAAATAATAATGGATGTGTTTTCCATTTTGGGCCTAATAAATGGCAAGGTGGGGGAAAGGTGTCAGGTATATGGCCTAGGTGGGGAAAGGTATCAGGTATATGGCCTAGGTGGGGAAAGGTATCAGGTATATGGCCTAGGTGGGGGAAAGGTATCAGGTATATGGCCTAGGTGGGGGAAAGGTATCAGGTATATGGTCTAGGTGGGGGAAAGGTGTCAGGTATATGGCCTAGGTGGGGAAAGGTGTCAGGTGTATGGCCTAGGTGGGGAAAGGTGTCAGGTGTATGGGTTAGGTGGGGGAAAGGTGTCAGGTGTATGGGTTAGGTGGGGGAAAGGTGTCAGGTATATGGCCTACGTGGGGGAAAGGTGTCAGGTATACGGCCTAGGAGGGGAATGAAGAAGCATTATAAATGTAGCACAAAGGAAATGTAGCACGTATTACATTATGGAGAAACACACATGAGGGAGATCCAGTTTCAACTATATAAATTATTCCTCTGAAAGAGTTTAATGAGGTAAGTGACAAAACTGCTCTACTCAGCCGTTTTTATGCTATAATACTCAAACATTCACTTACATTTATTCAGAGATAAAAAGGAAAAAAATGGTCTGTTTTGGGGGACAGCAGGAAAATGAAAGTGTTGAAAAATGATATTGCTTGGTTACGATGACTGAACAGTAGCTTGTAATCTGAAGGTTGCACATCAGTGATTTCTCTAAAAGGAACTGTTTCATAAAAAATATCCCCCAGAAGATTCAAATAGTATAGTCATTAATATGCCTTAATGAGCATGGATGTCCATCCACTAGTACTCCACAGCGCTTGACAGAAGTAGAAACTTTTGTCTAATCACTAAGCTTTTAGAAAAACAATTAATACTAAATGCACCTGCATAAAAACGTGAAGATTTGTTATTATTGTCTGAGCAGCAATGATTTTGGGAGGAAAAATTAACAAATCAAATTTCGAACCCTTCAGGAACAACAGCGAAATGCTGAAATTTTCACAATGAGATGAAGCGAATTAATATAGCCATGGGCATAAATTATATACAGTGACTTCAATGAAAATGGCTTAAAAGGGGTACATTTTATTTTTTATTTTTTTAAAAACTATCATAATTGACTTAAGGGTTCTGCTGAAAGTAAATTATGTTTTTATGTTTTTATTCATAATACTGTGTTACTTTTTCTAAGGTTAAAATTCACATAACTAATCCATGGGTAGATGGAAAATAACAGAACAAATCCTTCCTATGTACACTTTGAATAGCAAGCATCTTTAATGGTATCAGTAACATACAGCTCTCTCGTGTGTCACACGCTATCCCTGAACCCTATCTGTTCATCTGTGGTCGTCTATGACAAATGAAAATTACTGTTAACTTTTGATATGTTATTCTAATGACTCATTATCTAATCTAAAAAGGCAAGTAAAGGCAATCGGTCAAGGACAAAAAATGAAAAATAAAGGCATATGTTGTCAGTCTTACCCTGCACATGCAGCAACTGGGGAGATCGGGGTCATGCTACTCTGTGAGATGAGAATATATGTTAATGTTTAAAACTAATTCACATATTCAAAACTGTTTAATTTAGTGCCTTTAGTTGTAATTATTTTAGCTACAGTCATGATCATATTTTAGTTATAAGGGATAAAATTTATAAAAATAGCAGACTACCCAGAACTAAATCTACAAAACACAATATTCATGGATCCTTTGTCATATGTCTGCAGTTGTCACAAAATGTTCGCTCTTTTTATGCATCACCAATGCAAAGTTCTGCCTCCTCACAACAGATGCCTCTTAATTTACGGCCTGACAGACAGGTGGCAGATGTGCTGTCTCATCTTCCAATCAGCTTGCTGCAGGAAGTAGAGCTGTAGGACCTGCAGCCCATTTCATTACAATTTACAGTCCCTCTGAGTTTTATGATTTCATCCAAATATTAATTTAATCACCTCTGATACCGCTGATACGTTATTGCATTTATGACTGAAACTGTTTTGGTTTCTGGCAGCATGAAACATTCAGAATATACCCTTGATTTTATTATGTATTCCTACATATACACAGAAACTGCATACCAAATGTATAACTACAGTTCACTATGGTGAATGAAAGATTAAATTATGCTTTTTTTTTAACATACATTTTTTTTAAACATACTTAATTCTTAATTTATATAAATTAAGAATTCAAGTTCTATAAAAGTAATTCACACAGATGCATAACTTCTTCACAGTATTGCTTAAAAATACTATATTTAGAGTCTGATATTTTCCCAATATTTGGAGTGCGGTAATACTTGGAGGGCAATACCTCAACCATTGAGCTACCACTGGATCAGCTCCTGGCTACCTCTGCAAGCACATCTCACCTCATATCCCTGCAAGACCCATTGTAATTATCCACAACCGGACACCTAATGGTCCCTTTTCTGCAGATTTTAACATCATCCAGCCGACTTATTCCATCACTCGCACACAAATGGTGGAGTGGAGGGCCCAGCCTGAGACCGCCAGAACATCCGAAGC
>JAOVYW010009612.1:28633-38694 GCA_025775045.1 Hiodon tergisus
TTCTACTGCTGTCAATGGGAAACTAAAAACTCACAGAACATCCGAAGCTTCTACTGCTGTCAATGGGAAACTAAAAACTCACAGAACATCCGAAGCTTCTACTGCTGTCAATGGGAAACTAAAAATTCACAGAACATCCGAAGCTTCTACTGCTGTCAATGGAAAACTAAAAACTCACAGAACATCCAAAGCTTCTACTGCTGTCAATGGGAAACTAAAAACTTACCTCTTCCCACAATACTTCAAATCACAGCCTTGAATTCCTCCCAGGACCTGACTGCCATACATATGCTTCTGATTATCTTGCTTATTTGTATTGTGTGTTATATCCTTTGGAGAACTAGTCTTTTTATGTCTTCTTGCAGTACCTATCAATAGGGCATGGTCAACTATGGCACTTGCGTATGTCGCTCTGAATATGGGTGTCTTGTAAATAATTAAAATGTAATGCAAAATGTAGTTTTAAGTGTATTTGGCTTTCACATTTTTTTTCAATAAAAAAAGGGTTCAGAGATATTCGTTAAGCTGTACATCTGGACAATTCGTTGTTTTGACTTGCAAATTCTAAATCATAAAGCAAAATAAATTGTATGATACTTGTTTGGAACTAAACCATTATGCAGGGAATACATATGTATCTTTTTCTCTTGCTTTAGTTCCATTTTACCATCAGTACCATCTATTTGAACAGTTTGGATGATTGTTTTGAGGTTTAGATTATTTCTATGAGACAGTCGTGGAATGAACACTCACACAACATGATATAAATATGTACCCTGGTATTAAACTGAGGTCAAGAGTGAAGAGAAAAGGAAATCACTGTTTTATGGTTTTCTTGTCTCCATGCATTGCAGTAAAAAATCAGCAAAACCACATTTCTGAACTCCGAGATAAGGTTTCCCAGAACAATTTCTGTACCACTTCACCTCTTTCTGCCGCATTCGCCAAGAGCGGCTTCACTCCTCCACAGCCTCTCAGACTCATAGAAAAATAGAAAGATTTGCTCGGTGGTGCTGAGTATATTCCTGAGACGGAGTAATATCTTAAAGTCGATTTTGTTCTGTATTCCTTAATCCAATGTGGACAAGTCGAAAGCTTCTAAGATACACGATACTCAGTGTCAATACTAGAAGGATCAGCTTTTACATCACCTCTCACTACACTGCCAGGTCCAGGATCCTCTATTGGACAGGGCTGTGATTTGGGTTGCAGAGCATCTGACCCTGACAGAGTAGTGGGCCCTCTGACCATCCAAGGAATACTGAAGCACCAGGAGACGTGGTTTTTTCATCACCAGTATCTTCCTGGGATACTGGTCTGTCAACAAGGCTGACTGGTTCCAAACAAGACACCTTTTCTGGCACTCCATCCATGTGTGATGACCCACACTTCCACAGTACCCAGTCCCACGCCATTGTATCGCATAGATGACACAGGAGGGGGTCAAAGAGAACTTCTAAAATTAGTTGGTGTGAAGCAATGAGCTACGTATAGGCCATGTATGATGACTTGTGTGTCTAATGAGGGATATTTGAATGATGCAAATGTCTTCACAATGCTGCATTTTACAGGGTCAAGTAGCTTAAAAGTGCAACTGGAACGATAACAGGTACTGTTAACCTTAGGCATAACAGTACTTTCAAATAAGTGAGGAATGTTAGCATTCTTGAAACTTATAACAAAAATCACGAAGTGTCCTTCAGACATACGTTTGTGCGCAACTGATCGTAATGGCATTCAGCTTCTGTATGTGTATCTAACCTGATCTCAGATATCACATCAGGAGCATAGCTCCAATCAGGGCTCCTGTGGCTAGCCAGATCCCCTCATTTCTGTCTCAGGTCGCTTACTTTATTTGGATTTGGTAGTAGGGGCCAGTTTTTCAGATCTTTCATATATCCCATATGCTGCATTATCTACTCATCTCCTGCAAAAGAACAAACTGATAGTTCTCCCTATCTAGTTCAACTTTCAAGATGTTTTTCCATCTCTCTCTATCTACCCCCCTCCCAAATCAGAACCTGAGTCTTAGTCAACTGCATCGTTCTTACTTTTATGCTCAGCATAGCTCACTTCATCATCAGTGCCAGTATTTTCTCGGATATCGGTTACAAAAATTAAGACATTATAACATAGATATAGGTGTGGACAGTGATGCAGATCCTGCATATCTACCGCTTTAGTAGTCGAGTACGTTTTTATTTGTTTTATGTACTTGGTAAGGTTTTCCAAGAGCCCCTGAGAAAGGTTTTGCCTAGACCCCCAAAATACTGCATAGGTTTCCACTAGATTGAAGCTAGTCCAGCATAGAGGACCTCAGTAACCCAAGTATCACAAATTAGTCCCAATTCTTCTGACACTGAAGGACAAGCAACTTTTTTTGTTTGTTGTCTGGGATGGGAGGACTCCAAAGTACACCAGTACATAAATCCCCACATTCAGGAACACTGACCGATTGAATTTAAAAATGTGAAATATCGCCTTGAAGCTTAAGCCCACGTTATAAGCATATCAGCTGGAGAATGGACAGTGAGATCAGGATATAATGATGTCATGATCTTTTTGTCAAATGGAAAGACTGCCGTCACTGCAGTTCTCTGGCACTTGTTCAAAGAGCCACAACCTTAAAATGATAAAATGTGTTCAGGTCCATGTAGTTTAGGGTGACCAGACGTCCCGATAAAATCCGGATTGTGTCTCAAAAGCAAAATCAATCATGGCAGCAATTGAGGAACCGCACAGCAAAAAACTAAAAAGAAAATGCAAGTACCGGACAGAGTGGGAGAAAACGTACACATTGATTCGTCATACGACTGTGTTACAAAGGCATCAGCAAGCCGAATGAAACGTTTAACAACCAAATTTCTGCTGCTGAGCTTACCCAAGTATATCACACTGTAGTGCATCAACAGTCTTGTCGGCCCAAACTCTAACCCTAATCGTTAAGAATAAGAGTTTTAATGACTGAATAACAGGTTGTGCACCCTTGTTATGGTGTTTGGGCACAGCTCAAGTGTGCGAGACAGAGGGTGAATTCAATGAATCTGAATCAGGAAGGCGGTCCAATAGGACGGATAAGAAAGGGAGGAGCTGCGGCTTGTTTTAAAGGAGAAGTGAGCACGAGTCAATGAGATACAGATGGCGGAGGATAGGGCAGCATCCAGTGGTGCAGAGAGAGAGAGCTTTCAATTTATCACACATAATGAATAGAGCTGAGAGAGATTTACCTGATCTTGAACGTTCAGCTAGACAGAGGGGAGTTTTAAACTCAAAGTAGAAAGGAAAAAAGCACACAGGGCATGTTGAGAAGGGAGTTACAGTTTTAAATGTAAATTAAGTGACCACAGGTTTACTGCTAAAGAAAAGGGAGTGTTAACGAAAAGCAAAAGAAGAGGTGGGAATACATTTTTGTCAGGTAAGCTTTATTTTTAACTACTAAAAATGATAGGGATTAATTCTCTTTTCACTTATATTTTCTTCAGTATGGTTTATATTGAATTTGGCTTATTTTAGTAAAAATTGTGACAGTGTTTTATGAAAATGTAAACATTTAATGGTTTTAATTGCTTTAAATAAATAACTACAATTGTAGTCTACCCAACTATTTAAATCATGTACAATCCTTTGTATATTTACAAAGCTCTCGTTAAAGTATTTTTATAACATCAGTATTATCAGATTGATTTTACTCTGATCACCCTTGGAGTGAAACAGTTAGCTGAGTTTTTATTAAATTTCTTTATTGTAGGCTATAATTGACAACATCTGTTCCTCCTTGTTGACTACCAAAGCATTTTTTTCCCCCATATAGAATACAGATAATTGATCTGGTTTTAAAAATTAGTTTTCCGAGGAAAGGGGTCAACCAGAACATAATTAGAGATGTCTATATAAAGGTCCAGACGAGCAGATGTGAAATACTGATGTTAATAAAGAATAAGTTGGTCACCACATCGTCTATCTTTCAATGAGCTTGGCTTGCCAGAAGTGTAGAATTATATGTCTGTCATATGCAAATACAGTCAGTATGCCCTTCCAAAAAGTTCAAAAGCTATGATTCTTTTCCATTGCTTTTTTTCCTTCTTTTTACTGTTGTAAGTATTGTAATTTACCACCGTTTCAAGGCAAAAAATCAGTAGTTTATCCCAGTTAAATTACAACCTTGGTACACACCCACCTAGTTATACAGAACAAGACAGATGAGATTTAAAAATTTCACAATGTAAGTCATAGTCCTATGATCGATCCAATCATGTAAATGAAACAATGTGAGGAACTGTGAGGAAAGGAGGTGTGAGAATTTAACTTGACAAAAGGTACCATGGGAATCTGGTCTTTGCGGCAGATTTATGTGATACTTTTGAAAAATTTTCCTTTACTATTCGCCTCTGAATTCCACTGCACCATCAGGTGCATTAGTCACCCTGCTGTCAATGTGATTTTATGGTTAAGCCCTGTGTCCTTTATCGCTGTGTGATCGTGATTCACAGTTATTTATATCAAGAAGACTACTACAGACATACATTTCCATTCCATGTCATTAACAACAGTATCGTGCACAGAGAGAAAAATGTCCGCCTATCTTCAACTTCTTCATATTTTTTCGCTTTCTTAGTTGAGACGCAATCCAATCTTGTTCTAATGCAGTGCATTAGATGATGGTGGCTTACTACACGACAGACTTAGCCAGGTGGTTCTCAATCCTTCTTCTGGAGGACTACTATGTGTGCAGGTTTTTTGATCTAGCCGATCCCTTTTGCACATCATTGAGCTGATTATTACCATAATTTAACTAATCAAGTATTGAGGTTGATAACTATCTAAAGAGAAATGGAAAACCTCCTGGATTGGGAACCCCTGCTATACCCAAGAAGATCCAACTTTTTTATTCAGGATACTAAATGACCAAATTTATATATTTAAAAACAGACATGACCCATATTAAGTAAAGGTGTAGGCTAGTAAATAGCATTTATAAAATTATAATTTACTTTTACATCTTGTGAAATACAGACACGTTAGCAAGCTAATGCGTCCAATTGCAGACTGGACTCGATGAATTGTAAAATTGTAAATTGTAGCTCATGACCCAATTGTCCATTTCAGATTTTATCAAATATTTTATTGCATTACTGATAAGAGATACAGATTCCAAATAAAAAGACAAATGAACTAATTTTCCCCACGCCAGCTGTTACCAAAATTCCTTTGGATTTTACTTCACCAGAAGACCAGAAAAAGACCCCCAAAAGTTACTGGAAATAAATATTCATTACACATATTCATTATTAAATATTCATCCATTACTTTTGTATGAAAAATTAATAAAATAGGTTGAGAGAGAAAAAAACCTATACAGTCAAGTCACAAGCATTAAAACCGGGAGCACATCAATTAGGCCCTCTCAATTCACGAGACAATTTAGTGTATAATACTGATGCCTACTGTAACTTTTGCTCTTCATTTTACAAATATTTTGTAAAAAATAAAAAATTGATGTAAAAAAATTAAATCAAATCTATTTTGATTTTCCTAAACATATTGTTAAAGTCCGTTGACACAGCTATATTTAAAGATGGATAAATTTCCACTTCAAGAATTAGTGTTAAATTAAGGATAAATCAATGTGCATAATTGAGTTTAGGGGTAAAGTAAACAGATTTGGTCCAATGAATAGCTTACATGGAGAAAGAGTCCTTTGAAAGTCATTGAACACTTCCAACAAGAAAATAAATGAGTTGGTGTTGCGCTCAAAAAAGAACAAAATTTCTGCATACAGGTATGTATGATGTTGAGTGTTTTTGATAGCGATGAGAACGATGGTTGCAGATTGGTATACCGCTTGTGCTATGGGTCATAATGAGGCAGTAAACTGTGGCGGAGGCCCTGCCCCTAGATACAGGAAATTGCAAAGAGCAGGTCATGCCTGTGATTACCATCACTGTGGGGGAAGAGCGTAACAGTTGAATAAAATTTACAAATTTAAATCCCAGTCTCGAATGTTCTAGGAAAGATCACCTCGAGAGATGATAGCAGAAGGAATTGCAGTAACGTGAGACACATAAATAAATGGGGTGTTTCAAAATAATAATTCTGCGCATAAGAAATGATGCACGTGGCCAAAGTAAATAACTGAGTTGCCTTTTACTTGTCTCCAGTTCAGTAACACGTATTACAGAGAAAGCACATTTAAATACTTAATTTTGTGCTGATGGAAGATGCATTTTTTAAAGATGGTTGTGTTGCTCAATGTAGCCATTCCTCTACCTCTCATTAGTAATTTGTGCCACATGGACTAAGCTGATTAGGAAAAGTGAGTACAGGGGAAAGATATACAAGGGTTGAAGGACAGAGCAGCATTCTGCATTCAGTGAAGTGAGATGCTTTAATTTATCACACACAAAGAATAGAGCTGAGTCTAGAAAGCTTATCCAGATAGGAAGGATTTTTAAACTCAAGATTAAGGCTGGGACCAAAACAAAAATTTTGCAAACCGCTAATTGTACTAAAATTGATGCATATATATATTGTGTCTGTTGCTGAAACTGTTGTATAAAAACAGCAGTTAATTTGATTCACTATATGTAAAACAACATCAGTTCCCTTCAACACAATTCTTTACAGGATTTTGTATATTTACAGTACAAAAGCTTTTGCTATAGTAGTTGTATAAAAAAATCAGTAATTACCAAAATTATCTTTGTCTGCTATTTATCATTAATGATTGCTTGTAGATAGTTTTTAGGTGAATTTGGTTGACCATAAAAATCAGTAGTAGATAAGTGATGAACAAGATTTATTTTGTATGTATTTGTAATCATACCAATGTAAACGATATTATCTTTCTTAGTTAAGAAGCAATCCAACGAGAGAGAGAGACTTTGTTTTCGACTTTGTTTCAAAGTTTAAAGTTACTTTCACTTGCATGCTAATCAAAGTAGTTAGATAAACTGCCATGTTTTAGTGTTAATACTGACATTGAGATACTAATGGATTTATTTTAAAGTTTTGAAGAAAGGCATCACAATAATGTGTCTTCTCTGCTAAACTGATTAAAAGTTATTTAACTTTTCAATTCAAGAGCCAGGAACAGAAAACAATGTCAGGATAATTCTGGACTGGATATTTTCTTTCTGTCTGTCACCAGCTGAATTAATTAGCTGCAAACATCTACTTAGCTGGTTACTTCCTCATTAAGGGCATTAAGGGCACCATGATTGAAATCCCAACCACTATGTTAAAATATTCTGAAAAAATTGTGAACAAAATTTGCTTTATTTTGTGATTTTGTATGCACATTGATGAATCCCCGTATTTTCTAAATCATAATTTGCATTAGCGAACATCCTGAATACCACTAGGGGAAGGAGCATTGCACTCATGATCGTGACATTTAGGGGCAACAAAACTCTGAATCAGAATAGAAGCCATTTTTCATTGTGGCTTGTCAGTCTTAATGGAAAAAATATAAATGGAAGGGTATGACATTTGGGACAAACAGAAGAGTTGAAAATCAGTGAATTCTGTATAAATGATTACCAAAGGCATTGATGTGTAAATAAATGAAGAAAATAATTCCCATTGGGAAACCAAAGAAGCTCACAGATTTGTCATTTTTGGTTGGGCATCTGTTATCAATGAATATATGTGCCAGTGCTATACAGGGCTGTCAGAGTTAACGCGTTAACGTGTGCGATTAATTTCAACTGCTTAACGCCGTAAAAAATTTTTTGCCACAATTAACTCATTTTTATGCTACAACTGTAGACGACAACAAGCATACATGTTCTAACCTCATCGCTCAGGAAGTAGGCCTATTAACATTGGAGGCATGAAAAGCTGTAAATTACAGTGAACTTTGGTTAAAAAACAAATACTTTCAAAGTTTCTGATACAGATTATTTTGTGTTTCTTTCTATTACAATAAAACACAGTATGAATTTAACATAACACACTGCATTTTAAATGGAAAATTGTGTATTTAAGGCCAAATTTTAGCACATTCAAAAGCTGTTATAGCTGCAAAGGGGGGACCAACTCAATATGGATTTAGAATGGAATGTCATAAAAGCTTCTGTAGGTGTAATGTGTAGGTGTCCCAATACTTTTGTCCATATAGTGTGTGTGTATATATATATAGTTTTATTTTATTTCCTTCAGAACTCTTATGTATTTACCTAAACAACTGTTTTATTCTAGAAACTAACTATACTTCTAACTGGTTTTTATTCGCTGGTCTAGTTTTTCTCTTGAAAGTACATTGTTGCAGATGAGGCTTTTTTAATCTATTCTATTTAGCATGTTTTGAGTAGTAGCAGATGTAATGCAAGTATTTAAGGACAAACAAATGCAAAGGCAAGTGATGTAATTGGCCAGCTGTGACTGGGAGAGCACAGCGCCGACGCACAGCTCTTGCCTTTTTCACAAGCCTCGGCAGGCTGCGGTGCTGAGCTTCTCGTTCAGGCTCTGTAGGTTGCAGCATGTAAAAATCATCCAAGGTGATTGGATGAGAACAATTGTATTATTCCCTCACTCTCCTCAGAGGAGAGCAGAGCACAATTGGCAATTTAGAATTGGAGAAAAAAGCATTAAAATTACTGGCAATTCCGCATGAAATAAAATGAAAATATATGTACTGCAAAATTACAGCTCCTGTAGGTACTCCTGTGAAAACCAAAACCATAAGGTAATGTTGGGGACAGAAATATCTTTGCAAAAAGATCACCCACTAAGATCACCCATTGCATTTTTCTCTCTTTTTCTCCTCTTCCTCCCTTACAAAGGGTAGTTTTTACCAGTCGTTCCTGATGTACAGACATAACTGTTCATCCTCAGATTTCCAGGACTCCCAGACTGACATGCCAACATGTGCCCAAATGGTGATGTGTAACGACAGTTCCCAATGGCTGGTAAACGTAAGTGCTGGGACAGCGGACTGGTGCCTCAGCCATGAGAAATACTTGGAGAAGTACCTGGGTCCGCGACGCTCCTCAATGTTTTTGCCTGTGTGTATCACCTACCTGCACATCTTTTTTGTGGGGGCAGTGGGCAACGTGTTGACCTGCACGGTTATCACCCGCAACAAGGTGATGCGGACACCCACCAACTACTACCTGTTCAGCCTGGCCATGTCAGACCTGCTGGTTCTTTTACTGGGCATGCCCCTGGAGCTGTACGAGTTGTGGAGCAACTATCCCTTCCTTCTCGGCAAGGGGGGCTGCTACTTCAAGACTTTCCTCTTTGAGACGGTCTGCTTTGCCTCTATACTCAACGTAACGGCCCTCAGCGTGGAGCGCTACATAGCGGTGGTGTACCCCCTGAAGGCCAAATATGTTGTGACCAGGACCCATGCTAAGAGGGTGATCCTGACTGTGTGGGTCATCTCGGTGCTGTGCGCCATCCCCAACACCAGCCTGCATGGCATCCTCTCCCTGCCCTCCAGCTCTGGTCGCGCCATCCCCGAGTCAGCCATTTGCGCCCTGGTCAAGCCCCGCTGGATGTACAACCTCATCATCCAGGTCACCACCCTGCTTTTTTTTCTGTTGCCCATGCTTACGATCAGCGTGCTCTACCTGCTCATCGGAATGCAGCTGAAGCGCGAGAGGATGCACCGAGTGCTGGAGACCAAGTCCAGTCTGGGCAGGGACAGCTACTGCAACGTGCGCAGGGAGCAGCAAAAAGTGCGCCGTCGCCAGGTCACCAAAATGCTCTGTGAGTTACCCAGCCGTTTCCTTATCTTACAGCCTCTCATGCCGTGAAAGTGATTTCGTTTGTTAAAGAGGGTTGGATTTACAAGGTACACATATTTACAGTGCCTGTAGGAAGGATTCACCCGCTCGGGTGTTGTCACAGCTGCCCCCTTTTCACAGTGGGAATGGTTGTAAGTATAGCGATTTTTCAGGGGAGACATTCTCAGATCGTTTCCCTTTCACTTGGAAATGTTTAGAACACTTCCTTCTTTTCAAGAACACTGAGAGCACTTCCCACTTCACATGCCAACATATCTATAAGCACTGCACCTTCCATGGAAAATACCACACCTTCGAATACCGCACCTTCCC
>JAOVYW010009620.1:0-29680 GCA_025775045.1 Hiodon tergisus
CCGCGGTGAGGGAACAGAACTTTAGCCGACACGTACTTATTGTACATGGACAAACTGTACAACACGTTTGCCACTAAAAACAAATACAACCGACACATAGAACACACTATTTACAAGGCTTTAAGTCCCGGGAGCCAGGCTTCCCAGCAGCCCCCGCGGGGATGGCTATAGCCCTTTGGCGGGGAAAGCGCTCCTAGCCATCCCCGCTACAATACTCATATTTTTTTTAACTTGGATGTCAATTTGTAGCTAAGTTTACCTACCATTTGCTGCTGGAAAACATTACAGTACACTCACTTCATATATAGAAAACTAATTATCACAATACTTTTTTTTTCATCAAACACTATCAAAACCAGCTACTGCACAAGCCGCTGAATGCAGGAATATGGCTGGTACAGTGTATTTTATTGGTTATGATTGAAACAGTAACAGAAATATTTTTAAAAGAAATGAAAGGGAAAAGGCATTAATCAGTTAATCTCATATGAACAGCCAACAGTGTATTGCGCCGTTCACATTCTAAAGCAGCTAATTTCAGTCTTCTGTTCAGAAATGTATGGTTATGAATGTGAAATTTCAATGATAATATGATAAGTATTTATTTACTTTCATTTATAAAATAAAATAAAATAAAAATACATTTTCAGAATGTAAAGAAAATAAATATTATCTATTATAAACCTACGTGTATGTTTTGTGGTACAACAGTGGGAAGGGAATCTCTATCCCACCCAACCTATGTCTAATAGCTGTAGAGTAAATGGCTGCTGCTGGATTGTTTAGTCATGGCCTGTAACTTAGGGGAAAGTGTGGCGGGAATTTGGAGCTTGATTGACTCAAACTGGGTTGAGAGTTGGTGTGCGTTGGATTTTGATTATCTAAGATAATATCTTCTTTAATAAATTTTTTTGGCTTCAAGAGCTATAGGAATGTTTTTGTTGCTGTTATTATATGTTATTTTTTTACAAAATGCTTGTAGTGTTTTGGTACCATGCGCGAAAATGTTTGGTACGTATGGATGAAAGAGAATAGTGTGGAATGGAATGGAAGAATGAAAAGGCTAATGTACGAATGTTTTGAAGCTAGTGTTGTAATATGTTGCCAGTTATAGGACCTGGGATACTTAGATACTAAGATTCGGTAGACTATGGCTGGGACCAAATCAAAACTTTGAGAACCCACTGATGTCAGTATCTCTTTTGTTCTGCTCATAAAAAGAAAAAGTTGTTAAATGCAATAATGCAAAGTGCAATTAGCAGCCTGCTATGTTTGATTTCTTGATTCCATAAATATAAAATATTATGGGATATTGTGAAGTTACTGGTGGTACTGCAAGGCATTTTTCATTCAATCGTAAGTTCACTAATCGATGAAAACACAAAGTGTATAAAAACCCCTCTATTCATGCACAATGTATTTGTACAGATTCAAGGGCATCAGGCTTCATTCCATTTATATCCACCTATGTTAATTTTATGCTTGACTCGGAAAAATTTACATCTTTAGAGTTTCTTCTACAAACCCCCATGACCAGGAAAACCTTGCACGATGAGTATTACCCACATCTGACTGGCTGATTGTTGGCCTCTGTAGGTCAATGTAGGTGATTTGAATTAAATTACTATATTTAAAATTGATTTTGATCAAAATAGGTTTTGATTCATAGTGCCAGTGTGTTTTATGTTTATTTATTTATATTTTTAAAGCCCAAACAATATTCTGATCCACGTTGGGGAAAGAGGCCAAAAACTGTCATAGATAGCCAGGACGTCAGACAATTGATAGCAGAGCAATGAGATCATTCAGTTTTTATTGACCTGAGTCCATTGGTTGTAGTTAAGGTTTAGCAAACTCTGCTCAAGTAGACGTTTTGTAAGACAGGGTAGTAGCTTAGGACAACAGCGTTGCCTAAACAAAAACCTTTCCATGGGGAACCTAAAGCACAATGGTTAGGGTTAGCAGCAGTGTGTAAGTATAAAGCTCTATGGTTACTGGATATATGTTGTAGGGCTAAAGCACTATGGTTAGGGTTAGTGGCTCCATGTTTGGCTCTTGCACTATGATTAGGGTTAGTTGCAGTAGGTTAGGCCAAAGCACTATGGTTAGGATTAGTGGCAGCATGATAGGGTAACACACTATGGTTAAGGTTAGTGGCAGGATGTTAGGCAAATGCACTATGTTTAGGGTTTGTGGCAATATGTTGTTAGACTAATGCACTAGACAAGCCATAACCTTCTTTTACTTTTCCTATACTACAGCTCTATGCAGCACTTCGCCAAAGGGAGATCCTCCTGTTGAGCCATTGAAAACCCAGCATGCATTTTGCCCTAAAGACCTAAAATCTGTTTCCTGCTCCAGAACCAAATGGGTAGGGCATGCAACTTGAAGGTCCTTAGAGACCACAACTGTATATACCTGGTTTCTTCGGTCAGTAATCACATAGATCAGGGGTGGGAAATTCCAATACTTGAGCTACCTCTTTATCTGATTCACTCCTAGAAACACCAGCAGAGATAAATGCCAATCCAAGTAGATTGAGCAATATATGGGCGAGCAGGAATGAAAACCTGAATGACTGTATTTTCCCACCCCAAATAATGGTTAATCTCGCACTCCATAAAAATAGTTAAAGTATAGTTTTTAGTGACAAAAAAAGCTGAAATACAATATTTTCAGATCCACTGAATCCAATAGGTTAATAGGAAATAATTCAACCATGAATGCTTTACTGCTCTGCTCGTTTTATCGTTTCATTATCGGTTGCTTTTTGCTCTCACATAAGTCTGTAGCAAAGGACTTAATGGATTTGAAGCACATTGTCAAACAGTCGACTCCCCAATGTCAAAGAAAATGTAATGTCACTGTTGAAATGTCTAATACTTCCCATACAGACTGTGACTGGGAAAGGCAAACTCCATTAAGGAAATAAATGTCCCTGTTGGGCTTCTAGTGTACTGAATTTGCCTCTCCTGTCAGGAAAGTGCTATTTCAGAGTTACTGTTAGTCAGTTCTTCCGACAATAGGCTCTTTTCTTGAATAAGATATTTTGTACACATGGAAAACTTGTATCCACAATGTTTTCCTGTGAATAGACTGCTAACCCCTAGAACCAGATAGGTTGTTCATATTTTAAGAGTCCTCTGTTATTCTGATCGTTGGTACCTTTTCCGATACTGTATAACTGTATCCAGAAGCACTGCTGTACACCACAGTTGGAAAGTGCAATGAAATGTTAATGTTATTGTGTATCTAGAAAATCCAGTTTAACATATAAATCCTTTCCCATAAAATGAAAGTAATGTTATGAACAGTTATTGGAACATGTTATCTGTGTAATGGAGATGAAGTCCCTCTGTATAATTGTGACATTCTTAGATTTTAATTTTAGTTTTTTAGTTGATACCTTTTACAGAGCAAGGACACTTTTAGAACAAGCCCTTGTAGTTTAGGGTCCCACTTGTATCGTCATTCCATGGTTTTCTATTGTATTTCTAAATACAGTATAACAATTTATTGAGAATACATTATTGAATAACGTTTAGAAAAACAATATACCAACAGAAGAAATATTGGTGGCTATATTTAACGTTAGTGATCCCCGTAATAAGCTTGATCAATGTCACGTAATGTTATGTTAGCTAGCTAGGCTGCTAGGTAGTAGCACTAGTAGTAGCAGCAGTAGTATGGGAGTCTTCTGATTACACGAGTTATGGGGAGTAATAAAGAACTTTCCACAGTTCTTCTACAGACTTTGGCTGTCTAGCTTGCTTCTGACTGTCCAGATAATCCCAGGCAGCCTCAATGATGTTGAGATCCGAGCTCTGTGGAGGCCATCTGTTGCAGAATTCCTTGTTCTTCTTTTGGAAAAGGAATGTTTGTAAATCAGAAATGTTGTCTTTTCTACTGACACACTAATGCAGAAGACAAAAAAATTAACACGTCAAGGATTACATTTATGTCAAAAAGCTAGGTTGTCAAAATGTTACAATGTGGATATTTATGTTATTTCCACGGGATATTAATATGAATATATTTAAGATATATAACTGTATGACCTCTAAAGGAAACTATATTTAAAATACAAAATACTTTTACCTTAAAAGTATTCATTATGTTCTGAACAAATAACTTAAAATGGTTCGAGAAAGTTTTTTTTATGGATCACTATTTTTGCTGCGTCATCACTATTTTTTGGGAGCAGCTCATGTGAAAATGGTGCTTTATCTTCATCTTGATGCCTATCATGTGCCAGCAACACTGAGCTATTTTCAACTATAATGAAATATATGTTGCGGCACTAAGCATTTGGGCATACATAAATAATGCTTTTTTTTTGGATAAGAATGACTTAAATCAGCCAATTCTGCACCGAAGCCTCCAGACTTTTTTCCTCCTTTGATAAGGAGCCTTGGTACTGGAGCTATGCAAACATAGCCCCATATTTCAATCACAGGGCCCTTTCACGCAGCTGATATCTCGGTGCATGGGTTTTTATTTTCTGTCTGCAAAATGACATATTGTAAAGGAATTTGAGAGCTCATTGCCTTGTTAGTAAAACCACTGGGCTGGGGAAGCAACATTACGTCTGCATTCTTTTTCAATGAGAAGGGCCATGGGTTTTAGGGAAATGGACTGGCCCCGATAGCCTCCATATCCAACCCCTGGGGTGAAGGTGTGGAGTGAGGACCAGAACCCTTCCTTACTCTCAGGAAATGAAGGTATTAGTCACTTTAGACATCCGTTTGCTGTGCTTTGTAAATGCTGATCCCAGTCTCGCTGACATGGTGTAGCAACAAGACACTGTGTCCGACCACTGCAAAACACTGTAACAGCCTGCAACACAGCACTGCTCCCAGCCCTAGATTGACAGGCACCATACACATTAAGGGTTTTTTCTCTCGAATTGCAAGTGGAAAAGTGTTCACTATTAAATAGATCCTGTTTCTTCTACCATGCATGAGGTCGCACAGTAAGGAACATTGGAGACAATTAAGTATCTATTCCTTAGTATAATGTACTGCCAAAGAGCTCCTTGTTAGCATTAACAGGTAATTTTTCAGAGCTTGTTCTGAGTTTTAGCGCTCCTTGTGTACAGTATCAAAAGTGTATAGACTGCATGTACAATATTTTATGAACATACTATGGTTAAAGAGGTTAATGGCTGTGTTACGTTTATAAGTGACCATGTGTAGTGAGGCATATTTGCAGGATGAGAAGAAAGTGTATTTCTGCTGTAACCACAGTTATATCCCACATTTGTGCTTCATGAAAATTCCGAAGAGAACAAACACAGTAAACTCTACACTGCTCAAAAACTCAATAAATCTAACCCACCTGGGAACAGAAGTGCTATGGCCTGAAGTGAATTTTTTTTCCTATGCAGAGATGATAATGCACTATGATTCAGATGATGAATAAACTCTGAAGCACTGTTAAAACATGCTGTTGCAAGACACTCCTTAGAGTATTTCTGTGGATGTTTCTTTTGTCGAGTAAAGCCATCACCAGCCTTAGTTTGGGCTATTTGGGTTATTAGCCCCCACGGCTAAGGCCAGTCAATGACATAACCTGAAGATGAACTGTAAAGCTCAATCTCAGAATGTAATACATGTGTCTTTAATGTGTGACGGCTCTTTTGTTAGAGCTATGAGTGTGTGATGGTGATGTTACTGCTTTGGTTGTGTAAGTATAAATCCTGCTCAGAGTTCTGTGGTAACGTTGTGTGGTGATCATTTCATGGTGTATTTGATTTTAAACTTCACAAACATGTTAAGAGATTATAATCAGTTTATATGGTTTAAAGATTAGCATTCTCTATAGAGCCTTCAGACAAGACGATTTACAGCTATGACCTTGTAAACTAATCTACAGCACCACCAAATGATATCGATTGGGAAGGTGCAGAGAGTCACATGGGAAGATCTTCTAATTTACAGCCCAAACAACCCTCAGAAGGGAGATGAAGAATTAGATCTTAGATCTGCAATCTGAAACAGGGCTAGAAGTAGTTGTGGATAACATTTTGATAAAAAATAAATTATACAGAATACCGAATTAAAAAAAACGTCTATGTTTAATGCTGGATAAGAAATAATCACACTTATTTTCATGTTTTCTAAAAGGGACGTTATTGAAATCAAATGTAAGCTGTTTATTTCAGCAACAAATTATTCCAAATCAGCATGTGCATTCTCAAAGGTGAAGTCAAGTCGCGCCATTCAAAAATCAGTTGTTATTGCTTACTTGTCTGTAAATCAATGATAATTTAACTTATTTGAGCATCAACTCTGTTTGCCAGTATACTGTAAATTAAGTAATGAATAATTTATGATATTGATGGAAAAAATTATATTTTCCCCTGTGTCCATCAGCCCCTGTTGACTAAATTAATTTGTTCTGGTCTGTATCACTCTGTCAGCTCAATAACAGTGACAAATGATTTATTTTGGGGAAATGTGACCATTCTCCCAGGGCCACCATGTGCAGTGGACATGAGAGTCTGAAGAGAGTGGACGTGACAGTGGAGAATGCTACTGGGGCCAGCACTAACCTGGATGTCTTCTGTGTGACTGAAAAAGGTCAGTGTCTTGACTTTCCCTCAGGCTGCAAAATTGTAGTTGTTGTACAAAACGTGGTGTTGGTAGCATCAACATGACAATATTGCTAGTTTTTTGGATTACATATTCAGTAATATACTGCATTTATAATTCTCATTAGATTTGAAAAGAGAGCGATTTTTAAAGCATACTGTTCTTATTGAGCTAAGAAACTTACAGCCAGTCTCAGTCTCAAAATAAAGCTCTACAGCTTTTGCACACAAATATTGAATTCACATCTCATTGACAGCATTTAATCTGGATTATAGCTGTAGCTTTGCGTAACTAGGAGAGGTCATCCGGAGTCTGGTTCTCAGTAACATTCCTTTTAAAAACTCTTAGCTGGCAGCAGGTGCAAATGAGCATTAAGGCTTATTGACCACTGGCAAGGGCTCAATACTTTCCAGTGTTCATAATGCGAATGTGTCTGGGTGAATGGCTTTAAGTGGCTGATTTCTGCGGGTCTCAGGCATTTCTATCTTTGATTAATAGTGAATGTAATTTCATCTGATGTTCGCTGATTTGCAGATGGGAAAGAATGTAAAAGCAAGGTTCCTCCTGTTTCTGCAAAGCATCGAATGTCACCCAAAGGTCATTTGGAGGCTTTCTGAGAAAGGACAAGTCAGTAAAGTTACTCTGATTTGGGTCGAGAGTTTGGCTAAGTAAACAAAAAAATCTCTAAACCTTATGGCTGTGTTAGCTAGAATGAGCAATCACGTCGGCTTCGTAATAGGTAACCCAGAAAAGCATCGCACATGTATGATCCATTCAGACAGAATCGATTAAAAGGATTATGTCATCGTGCTGTTTGTTTTACCTATAAGTCATTATTCTTGACGTCCTACAGCCAATGAGGCGCTTGAGTATGTGAGGTGTGCGGACCTATATATTGTGTACATCACCTCTGTCCGCCTGTGCTCATTCAGCTGTATCCACTCATTTATCGCTAAATCTTTTAATCTTTTCAAAGTGACTTTTACAGTTCATCAGTGGCGTGGGTTACATGTTCAGGCCAACATGCCATGTGTTTTTTAAGGTGGCTTTATTTATATTGACAAACAGCAAAACAGCATTCCCCCCTTGACTATCCGTTCTGGAAAGTGGCCATATGCCTTAAGTCATGGCCTGTCTTATGCCCTGTGTCTGCCGGGTTAGGTTTCAGCGCCCCACAACCCTGAATTGGATAAGTGGTTATAGAACGTGAATGAAATCCACACCACACTAGTTAGTCATGCAATCACCCACTTGAGGGTGGCTATGCAGCAAGTGCTCACATTTATAACTGAGAGTGGGTATGTGTTTTCTACCATATAAATAATATGTAATGAAAATAATTGAATACAGTAATCAAAGCAATTGTGTATCCCCTCTGTATCCCTATTGTATCCCCATTGGAATATTTCTATTCTAGTTGAAATGAGATCATCAGAAGACTGCAGTTGCAAACATGGTATTGCCAGGAAATTCAGACTGAAATAACAGCAGACAATTAAATACTCCCAGACATTTCCAAGCCATCAGTTTGAATGGCTTGACTGGACTCAGAGGTGGGATGCAGACTGAATATGTTTATAAATGGGTTTACTATAGTTGGTTTTTCACAGGGTGTCTGGATGCTGTTGTATGGCTTTTAATTTGCTCCATATTAACATAAACCAAATTTCTGTTGTATTTGTGTATCTATTTTCTTTTTCAGTACATACTGTGAAACAGGGTAATCTGTAAAGTAGTGTTTAGTAAGACCATATGATGCATGAGTATCAGTGAAATCAATGAAATCCCTTCATAAAAAATATCCAATCAAAAACACCCTTCGGCTACAAATAGCGCTACTAACTCGGAAGTAAAATCACCTATTGGGTACATAAACCAAGCTTTTTAAGGTAAACCAACAAACTGTAGCCATCCAAAAGCCAGAAAACTCAGACATTTCAGTCTTCAAAAAAAACAAAAAACTCATGAGCTCATGTGTGTCAATCTGGCCCAGGGTGGGAGTGTGTCCCCAGCACTGCCTGTGGGCGCTGCATGTCGCAATGATAAAACAATGAAGATAGTAAAAAGCTATATCTAACTGAGATTATTTTATTATTCTTTCCCTTTATTTCAAGGCTGGAGTACTCAAGTCCCAACCAATTCTAATGTCTGCTCACCCCAGGCAATACATTGTAGTGTTATATGCAATGTTTAGGGATTAATGGAAGATAAATTATTGTGTGTACTTGGTCAAGCTGCCAGGATCTGATTGGAAAGTATCTGATAAATACAACACAATGGTGTGGAGGGAAAATGAAAAGGAAGTTGCAGTGTAAGACTATTGTAGGCTTATTCTCTGTGCTTTAGGACCGACTGTAAAACTTACTGGTAGGACACGGACAGCAGGTCCCTTAGGACGAAAGAAAAGAACAAAGATACAGAGCGGCCGCTCAGAATGTCCTGAATCCCATGTAGTATGTGTGCCTCATTGGAACAATTTGGTTGAGTTTGATATCCAAGAATTGTAGACAAACTATTTTCAGCAACTGTGTCACCTCAAATTAAATGTTCACTGTTTACATTTTTTCAAGCATTTTCCATTAATTTTTATGGCGAATGGGACTCATCATGGCAGTGTTATTGTTTGTCTGCAGTGAATGTCCTTTCTGTTAGGAAGTTGTTTTGTGGTCTTTCTATTTAGTGAAGTTTGTATTTTCATGTGCAAAACCCCTTTGGCTCTCCCTGGATTCCAGATAGCATCTAAATCCAGGAGGGCTTATCTTGGCTCACTCGAGAAAACTTAGATATGAACTTCAAATCGGTTGTCCCAGATAAAAAAAAGAAGAATTCTTTTCTACCTGACATGGTCTAAGGATGGTATTTTCCTGTCTTTTGTTATAACAGTATCCCCAATCCGTTATTAATTTAGTCTCATCAACAGCAACATATACATAGGTCACTTGAAGTCTTTAATTGTATCGCTGTAAGAGCTCTCCATTACAGAAAATACAAACATACAGACATAATTGCTGGTTGTTTTAGTAGGCTGTATTGTTTTAGTAGGTCTTTGTTTAATTTATTTTGTTTATTAAATAGATTTAAATCCAGATCCAAATTTTGATTGTTTTTAGTGTAAAGAATCCAGGATCAACGACCTGCAATTCAAAAATTTGCATGGAGGTTAAGAATGTTGACTTGCTAGCTTCCAGGTTCCTAGAAAATTAATCCTATGGGAATGAGGATGTCAATCCCAAAACAAGCTGAAATAAAATTATCCCTAAGTCAACACATACATTACATCACGGTTGCATCGGCACTTGGGCCTAATGGTGTATCCAGCTTTTAAAACGGGAGTTTAGAGACCTGCAATGCTCTGCACCTGCTCTTTATGTGTCCTCCTGTTCTCATTGGCTATCAGATTACCTTTGTGAAGACCCACCATCCTTCCCCCATGCCGAGCAGCAGGACCACAAGGGCTCTGGGATAGGCGACGAGCTGCTCTACATGTGCTCCCTGGGCTACATCATGCCTGATGGCCGCAACTCCTTCAGCCTGCAGTGTGGTAGCTGTGGGGAATGGCATGGCCTGGTCCAGCTCTGTGTGAAAGGTGAGGTCAGAAGGCACGACCGGAGTTTGGGTGGGTGGGAGTTATTCTGGGGTAGCATCTCCTATGCTCCCTGCCTGTGGAGTCTCACATATGGAGACATCTCAGAAGCGGTGATTCATCTGCTGTGAAACAGCATCGGGACATGAGATTACGATGGTCGTCAGGGCCTCCAGAATTTCCTTGTTAACTTAACCATGTTTGCCCAACAGGCTGTTGGGACCTGAAAAAGTTATTTTTGGCAGGACTTGCTGTCTCCTCTAAGGTCTAAATCTGTGAAGCATTCAGAAGGGTGAGAAACGAGATGGAGGCTCAGACATTTACCCTAATAAGGTAGTTGTGGGGGCAGCATATTGGGTAGGATTTAGGTAACCAGTCGGTTGCAACTTTAAACCGTAGGATTATTCCTTCTATTTTACTTTAAGTATATTTGATCTGAATTGCTTCAGTAATTAATCCATGGTGTATTAATGTCTTAATGTCCTTATGAAGAGTCAAAATGCGTGTGTCTCAGATGTCCACTGTCTACTCACTGCCGCAGTTCTAATAACCCACCCTTCTGGTACTGCTGATGTCCCAAGCTTCTTTAAGGTCCAGCTGCATATTTAATCACTGACTGGAAACCGTAAAATTCAATTTACCAATGCAAACAAACATTTGGGTCTGAGCACAGTCCTCATTTGGCACCCTGGACCAAAATAATGATGTAGTCTAAATTGATGCAGAACTGGAAGCATCTTTAAAGTAATTTTTAAAATCACGGACAGAAAGTGTGTAAAGAGGGAGCCGTTGTAAAAATCATCAACAGGAAGTGTGCACAAAGGGAGCTGTCTACAGCTGGGAATGCAATGTGTATCAATCGACAGGGGCGGAAAAATCCAAACTGATCTGCTTAAAGCTAGAGGGTTTTACTTTCCACAAGGGGATGAAAAGCCCAACACACTGTTTAGGGAAAGCCATGCAATGACAATTTCACAACAGCAGGCCTCAGCCTCAAAGTTCTGCCATTATGACTGGTAGGACTGCAGCTCTGCTACATGCGCCAGATGGGAAGTGTAGGCTGTTCCATATACTTTTTATGTTTGGCCAGTCGTCCTGCAAATTGATGTTTTGGAACACTCCCCATGGCGGAACAGGTCGCTGTATAGAGGCAATTCGTTTGCACATGAGCTCACGTTGCTAAATTTCACCAGACCAGCAAAAGCACTCGAATGTGCACCGCATTTCCTCCCGCTTCCCTGTATCTTCCCTGTCAGCCTAAGGTGACAAATTTACCCACGTGGCTAGACTCCTTTTCTGAGTTCCCCTCAGATCATCACAGTCACAAGCTGTCCTCCTTTCCCGCTAGAATATGCTTTAAAACAAGCATGACACCCAGGCTTTCTCGCTCTAAAACACACTTTGCCAATGAGAAAAAAGATTAGAAAAATATTACACTGTCTCCTCCAGGAGAGGTAACGTAATACATCCAGTGTTTAGACTGATGGACTGATTGCCAGAATGGTCTATCATCTTGACTGATATGTTGGTTTGTGCCTAACACAATTTCATTTTATGGTCTCGATACCACTTGGTTTATCTGTAACTCTGTGTCTTAATTTACAGAAATGCAGTGTCAATGGAAGTAGACCGACATTTTCCAAGTGCATAGTATAGATAATAAATTCTGATACACGGCTTTCCAAAAAAGCAATACAAAGCCTGGTGAGTTCCTACGTAGCTGTACCTTCCTGTTAAGAGGGATATTTTGATACAAATGACGAGTTACTTTTCAAAATTTTGTAAATATGAAACCTTTACATATTAATATAGTCAATCCATAATTATGGAATGAAAATCTGAAACGCAGGTAAATCTTAAAGCTTGCAAAATAAGCTTTTGATGGTTAGCCCTGCAGTATAAAAAGGCCTCTATGACGCTTCTATGCTAAATACCACCCATAGACCCAGACTGAGTAAGCAAACACCCAGGTCTGGGCTTCTGAGACCCTGATGAGAAACATAAACCTTTTCCTAGTGAAAGCCCATGGAATGTTGGAGCTGAGCATGGTCTTCACCTGTCTAACAGACAGGAGCTTCCAGGGGCTTTTTCCATTGAGGCAAAAAAAAAAACTTACCCTGTCACTTGGTGACCTTAGGGAACTTGGCTCTTCATTTAGGGGGCAGATGGACCAGGCGTAGCTTTGACCGGACCCAGGTCATTGATAGCTGTTTATAAACCCAATCGGCTCTTTTCAGTCTCTTGCCCCTCAGATTTTTGGAATGCAGCAAAGGGCAGCTAGCTGACTTTGTCTGAAATTACAGCGCCACTGTTTTCTTTCTTCCTTAAAGCTAACAGGCAAAATATGGCCCTATGCCACTGTCCCCTGATATATGCTGGCACATGTGAATGCATTCTTCTGATAGGGGGACATTGGGGAAAAAACAGGTATGCAACCTTACAATTTCAAACCTTGTGTGAAATCTTCTTTCAAATTAACCCAAGAATACATTAACATTTTGACAGTTCTCTCAGGGAAAAATACATTCCTTTCCAGCCAAATTATTTTTTAATTTAAATGAATCACTCTGAGGCTAGCCTGAATAATTGAGAGGAGCATGGTTCAGAGGTATCATGTGTTGTAAGTACAGCTTGGGGCTGATTGTTAATGCTAACGAGTCCTTAGCACTTATAATACACATTAATGATAACCCACCTTGCTTGTTAAAAAAATATTTTTAAGTCTCTCATCCAGCACATTTGATAGATTCCAATATTGAAGAAAAAGTTCAGGAGGAAAGCTTCAGTTTGAATCTCAATTTATTACAAACACACAAAATATACAAATCGTTCTGGAATGGAGGGATGGTTACAGCATTGTCATAGTCTACAGAAGAATTTCTAATGCATACAGGCAGACATTGCTTTCATATAGGCCAGCATGAAAGAGAGGAAGGGTGGATCAACAATTTATCTACAGAAAAAAATTATTTCACAGGATGTTTAAGGAACAATAGGCAAGGTGCTACCATGTAGTGATATCAGGGGATAACATTTGATATTTGACATTCACATTTCATTAACCTAGCAGACACTTACCCAGAGAGAGGTACTAAAGTGCAATTAGAGTCCAAAAAAGGATAAGTGCTCCTTAAGTGGATATACAGTGCACAGCTAGAGTTAAGATACGCAGTCTACCTACTTCAGTAAAGCCATACTGGTGCAGTCAAAAAAGCAGTTCAGAAACCAGTTATGCAACTCACACTACGCAATTAACAGTTTGATTCAAGTGCCAGTTAAAAAATACACAATTATAACTTTTCAGATGAAACAGAAGCCCACATCGACTATGAGGACCATTTTCATCAGGAACACCTGTCTCATCAGGAACACCTGTCTCATGTGAACCTGGAGGAGCTGGGCGGTCCAGAGGAGGAGCTTGTGGAGGTTCACTTTCGTGACCACAGGGGCATGGAGCAGGAGTTGGAGGAAGATGGTCTGGAAGAAGAGATCAGGATAGCAAAAAGGAAGGAAAGATGGGAGGGGATAGAAGACTCCACAGGAAGGTGGATCCAGGAGCCAACTGGGGCTACCAAGTCCCCAGTGTCTTTGTTGAACCAGAAGGACCATATATGGTTCCAACAGCAGGAAGCTGAGGACTTCCCCATGGAGGGGGACAACCACATCGGTGTGAAGGCTTCAGGGAGTGACACAGAAAGCGCAAAGGCCTTTGAGGACTGGGAAAACTTCCCCATTGGCCTCCCTCCCGAGGAGCACCATAACGACACCAGGGAGTCTGTGGCCAACACCGATGAGTCCTGGCTGGACGGTTACCCTGTCACTCCGGATGTTGAGAAGGAGGACAGAGAGAAGACAGAGGCTGATATTGAGGAAGAGGAGGCAGAGTTTCCAACCATGACGAACAGGCCCAATTATATAGAGATCGGCCAACCCCATGTATCAAGCAAGGTGCCCCCCATGGACCCCACAGAGGTGGACGAACTCAGCAGCGAGCCAGTTCCCATGGAACCCGAATCCACAGCCACTTCAGAGGAGACAGGCAGGGAACACTCCAAATGGACTCTGAATCCTTTAATCTACCTCACAGCTGGTCCCCTAGAACTAGACAATGTTATTGATTCTTACCAGGACTCTCTGCAGAGTGCTGCAGGGTCACCAGAGGACTTGGCAGAAACTGCCATTGATAACAAAGAACACCCCAACAAGAATCCAACTCACCTTGAGACTGGAGCAGGACCCATGGCCACAGAGGACCCCTGTGCACTGAAGGGTTGCCCCTTAGCCAGCCAGGGGCCCACCATTGCAGCCATTGTGGTGGCCATTGGTGTTCTGATAGTAGCCACTATGGTGGCCATCTGGTGCTACAAGAAGAGACAACAGAAAAGTTCAGTTTACAAGATGAATGGGGAGGGTCAGGTAAAGCCTTCCCAGCAAATCGAGATGCAGCAAAAGGTCTGAACTTCACAGAAGACAACCTGGTTTGTTTCAACCTGGTTTAGTCTTTGTTTTAGTGTGAAGGGGGGCACACCGAGGTATATTACCACAAGTTAAATCCGAGAATTGACTCTCTGCAAAGGCATCAGTGTGTTGAATTGACTTCAAAATCAATCACCATTTCTTTGATTTTATTTTCGGTGTATTAATACGTTTTTGTATACTGTTTATACTCTTCCAGGAGTGTGTTACCATGGCTTTGAGACAATCCCTTGTATCCTGAAGTGGGTAAGTCACAAGCATAGTGTGGGAGGTAAAGCTCGTAATGGTGATATTGTAGTCCACAGTATAATTATGCCTTATTCAGTATCATACAAGATTTAATAATTTGTTTGATAGGTTGTAATTGTTCATGACCCTGGAATTTAACATCACGAAATCACACACCAAGAACACTCTTTGGATACACAAAGAATGTGAAGGTGGACTCTTTCGTTATACAGTACAACAACATGTTTCAGCTGCTCAAAAGGTAACCCCTCTGCAACGCTGCCTTCTGAAGTATCCATCAGTCTGAATGCAAGAAACCGTAAGGGAGAAGGAGAGCTCCTTGTTACATTAAGTTTTTTTTCCTCTTTCATTCAATTCAGATTTTAAGGCCTTTCTGCAAACTGTAGAAAAAGAATAAAGCAATGATAGTAGGCCAAGATTATTTGACCAATCATGCATGACTGGCATAGACTATAACAAAACTAACAACAAATTTAAAGTAAGGAGTACAACTTTTGCTTGAAAATACTTGGTTTGTTTTGCTGCACTTTAAACAGAGTGAATTTGATGGCTACCAATGTTATGTTTGCAGGCAGCGGTTCTCAAATGTGACCCAGAATCCTCACAATTTAGGATGGAAGAAGTGTTACATTGTTTGGGGGCATTAATTGCATTTTAAGTAATTGTTTTTTCATTGTTTTTTCTTAGTACAGGGGTGATAATTTTGCGAACCCTTTCAAACGATCTGTGTTCTCTAAAATGTATTCTGATCTTCATCAAAGTCCTAATAATAGAGAATCTGAATAAACAAAATACAGAAGTACTCTGAAGTTTTTATTGAGCTAATTGTTTTAACGTTCACAGTCATTGTTGGAAAAAGTAGGTGAAGCTTAGTGAACCCTGTGAATAGATTTAGTAATTACATGTGCCACCCTCCTTTATCAGGAATGACTTCAACCATACGTCTGTCCTACCTGTTGATCAATCCCACACATCGACAAGGCATTTTGACCCATTCCTCTTAGCAGAACGGCTTCAAGTCATTGATATTATTGGTCTGTCTTACACCCTCAACTCTTCCTTCCTTCCTACATATTTCCAGTAGCCGTATGAATCATCCAGGTGGTCTTTGGAAAACTTGAGGAAATATGCTCTTTTTGAAGAGCAGTGTTTTCCTCCTCTGTGTCCTCCCATGCAAACCAGTCTTGTTCAGGTGGACTCATGAGCACTGAATTTAGTCAATGCATAGATGCCTGCAAAGTCTTAGCAGTTATCCTGAAGTTCTTCGTGAATCTGGAGTTTTGTATGCCTTGCTCTTGGAGTGATTTTAGTTGGACGACTACTACTAGGAAGGGTTACAATGGTGTTGAAATTCCTCCACTGAATTTCCTCTTCCTGACCATTAATTGATGAAAGTCTTTAGCAATGGTTTTATAACCTTTTCCAGCCTTGTGAACATTGATTATATTTGTCACTGACTGGAACACCAGGCTCAAATTGCCCCCTTAATAGAGCTGATCATCCTTCACATACTTCACATACTTTTTTCCAACCAACAAAAAAACTGCGAATGCTGGAACAATTTAAATTTGTTTCAAGACATGAATATCGACTATTAGGACTTTAGTGAAGATTTTTCTTCATATTTGTTACATTTTTGGTTAAATTAATGCAGGAATCTAGACAATTCACAAATTTATCTCACCAATGTATCTTATTTCTTCTGCTCATTAAGAGAAAACATTATTAAATGCAGTTATGAAGTGCAATTTATAGGGTGCCAAAGTTGATTTTGTCCCAGCCAAAATGCATATGCAGGACTCATCTTGGTAAATGCATGGTGAGGGATTTCCACAGAAGGACAGAAGGTACCACAGTAACTCTGGACACCAGGTTTCTAGTAATAAATTACTAATAGCTACCCAGTAATACCCACAAAGCCACTACTATGGCCCAGGACTTTATTAGTAAGGAATAGTTTTTTAGCACTTGCTTATGGGAAAAATGCAAATGTCTGAACAGCTTGTTAATCAACAGGGTAAAAAAAAATCATGAAGTCGTTTTTAGATATTGAGTGGGTGCCATCATTTATTTATCTTGATTATTGTAATTTTCGACAAAGTTTTACATCATGTACTGCTCTTTTGCATGTCTTTTTTTGTTGTTAATTTCTAGTGCCAACATATAGTAACATAGAGTTGTAGATATATATCTAGTTGACGCTCACAATATAATTTGTGGAAGCACAGAAAATCCACCAGAGGGACATTCATGAGCATTTTATGTATGTGCTATTAATTTAAAATATGCTCTCACATATCATCCTCCAAATATAGATAGAATTACAACATTGGCCTTGAAATAACCCTTCATGACTTATAAATAAATAAATAAATTTAATAGTAAAATGTTTGTATAAAAGTTAACAAACTATCAACAACCATATATGTTCTTTCTAATGGGTAGCTAACTTGCTAATTGGGGCACTTCAGGGAATGTGGACTGCTTTAAATATATATAATAATTTGATTTTCATTTGCCTGCTTTTCTTATTTTTATTTTAATGAACATTGATGGCATATAAGGATGCATTCCTGACAAAAAAATATCTGTTGTGTAAATCCTAACAACTAACATAAATCATCATTTATACTTCAACTGACAAAGTATGAACTGTTAAATAATAAAACATAACGAAAGTACAGCTAATACTGTTTTCAGTATAACTTCCTTCGTTCTAGCCAGCTCTGCTGGCTGCTCTAATTACAATGTACCTGAGTGTGATACAATCAGCTGAACCACACTCAGCTGCACAACAACCCTGGCTGTAAGCATGGCCCACAACTTGTCTGTCTGTTTGGACGAGCCTGGGTTTTTCACAAGGGCTGGTGGGCTGAATGTCATCATTGTGAAAATGAAAACTTTATATATCATGTCAATTGTTATTGGAATTTTTAAATATATATTTTTAATTTAATATTTCTGTGTTTACTGAATTAATTGATTAATTGAAAACTGCCCGGCTATCCACATCAATACAGTGACTCAAATGACTTAAATAATGACTTAAAGAAGAGATACCTGAACTTCATCCTTTGAACTATGTCTGTCTTACCCTTCTTTGCTGTCTTTTTTATAAGTACCGGTATCTAGCATGTTAAAATTTTGACCATGCTTCGCTTATCATAGCTGCAACACACGACATAACTTTTTTTAGGAATTTCAGCAAACCCACCTACACTTATGTTCTAACAATCGTAATGGGTTTGTTTTCTGGTAGACAATATTTACATGATCTCATTGGCTAAGAGTGTGTGCTTAAACAGTGAGTGTGTAAACTTTGGTGAGTAGATTTGCTCATCATAATCATATTGTACAGCAAAAAAAGAAGATATGGCCATACATTCAAAATTCTAATTATTGTAAAAAAACGTATTATACTCACTGACTTAAAGAATCAGTTACTTTTGTTGTAGATTCTGAAGGATCGCTTATCTGAATCCTGAGCATTAACAATAAACATTATAAAGTAATGGCATGTTGAAATTAAAAGGAAAACAAACATTGAGTGTAGTATGATATGACATGTTTTATTGGCTTTTAACCACAGGTTGTTTTTGGTTCCATTCATGGTTAATACAGATTTGAACTTTGTTTTATCCACTTAGGTGTTATTAATTAAAATAATTTACAAAATTTAGCAAATTTAGAGCTATATGGCCAACCACAAAACAACATTTCAATATTTGTGCAGCATGACTATAATATAAATATGTTAAATGAATTTGTTGATTAAATGCCAATGTAATAGCATTTGTACTATAAAAGTAGCACACATATTGTCAGATGTGATAAGCCAATTTTTTCCGCCTGCTTTTATCTAAAGACCAAAGACCAAGATAGTTTTAATTATTCCAACCAATCTGCAATGATTCAAGTTAATAATTCATGTCAAGTTTTTCGCTGGACCAGAGAACCCTGGCAGAAAATAAGGAAAAACATTAGTTTATACCAAGATTTCATTTTTTGTTTGGATTAATCCCAAATGGTACTATAAAGTACCATTACAATGAAATTGAAAGTGCAAAGGAAGAGCCCTGGGGAGTCCTGAGGAGGAAACCATACACGTACTAACAACAGACACGCAACATGGCTGATAGATTCTACTTTTTAGAGTGGCTGGGTCCATCTTGTTTTTGAAGCAGTCTGGATAGTTTTTTTTTTAGGCAGTGTGACATGGTTACTGCCGAGCCTGATTTATTTGGTCAGTGGAAAAGAAAAAAACGGGATTGTTTGTATGGATAGTTTAACAGTTTATCTGCCATCTGTTCTTGTTGCCCTAATTTATTTTGGGATTATTAGTGACATTGCGGTCCTATCAGTGCTAGCGGCTTGCAGCTGTCCCAATTGGCAAATGTAAACCCTTCCTGTCCCTTCACCTCATTCTATGTGTGAAGTCTTTCTGCCCCATTTGCAGAGTTCCTTTACACAAGAACAGCCAATAAACACTTTGAGTTTAGTCCATTCCCAGGTCCTGTATTCACATTAATATTCACTCCTGGACAGTCTGCACCATTCACTATATTCCCAAACTGCTTTACCTCCATCCCATGGAAACATCTGAATTGAGGTAAGGATTAAGTTGTATTGAAATGCTTAGAATAGCAAAGTTGGTGTAAATGAAATGCTTCAAACCTGATACAACACAGACCATTCTCAAACTCGTAGTGCACTTTGCCTGAGTGACCTTTAATCTTCCTGACAAAATTAATCTATGTTGACCTCACAACCTCCATCTGGTTCTCAATCCCCTGTGAACTGGGTCCAGGCTCTCCTCTTGTTGGACTGCTTTCTGGGGGCGTTTGGCCAGGTTGCCACAGCCTTGAAGAGTTTTTCTCACAGCTGTGCTATAAGCCACAAGGAGACTCGATGTTCCAACAGGTAGACGTTGTCTCTGGCGACTCTGCCATCTGTGAGCCAAGAGTATCGTCTCAACACATGGTTTCAGGGTTGCTTCAGTTCTAGAAAGGCATGTCTTTATTGTGAGTTTTTGAACGTTCTGCAAAATATTTAGCATTTGCCTTCATGAAGAGCCTCTGAGAAACCAGTAAAAGCTACTCTCGTTGTTTTTTCCATTCTGTGCCACATCAAGAGTCTGAAAACATTATAGAAATCAAACATATTTTGTGTTGCAAGACCCAAGGATTGTTCAAGGAATTCCCGCTTCTAAATAATCATATTATCATTATAAATAACAATCACAGAAGATTTTGCGGAAAATATTATAGTTTTATTGAATGTTTTAGTAACAGTGTACTACACATATCCATACCATCATCTGGCAAGTGTCCATTTAATTTAAAACTATGGCACAGTTGCGTCGACAGCAAAACACAACAGCCAGCCCCCGTCTTTGCGCTTTGTACCAGTGGCAGATACGGCTGGATTTACAATCAAAAAGTCCCTTCCCATCCCATCCCGTCCCGGAGGCGATACAAAATCCTTGTCCTCGAGTGCTGTAGGGTCTGCAAGTTTTTAAGCTACCACTTTAATTAGCATCTGATTCACACCTGGGAAATCAAGTGAGATCATTTTATATCGAAATGCCACCACAGACCATACCAGCACCAGTACTGACAACCAATCATTTGCCTTTTTGGGTGACATTATCTTAAGAACTGTCTCACTGTGACTTTTTATTTACTTGAATGTAACTTTTGTGAAACATAGAAGAAACAATGACCGAGAAGGAAAGAACTCTGAGTTTGACCAAGGAGAAAACTGTGACTGACCGTGACTGTGACCGAGAGGGACATTAACTCTGACTCTGCCTGAATGTGACTGTGACAGAGAGGGAGAGAACAGTGACAAAGGAAGATTATCTATGATTGTGACTGACTATTATTGGGACTGGCCATGACTCTGACTGAGCGGGAGAAAGCTGCGACTGTGAAGGAAAAAACTGTGACAGACCATGACTGTGATTGACCCTGACAGAGAGGAAGATGAAAGGCAAATGAAAGGGAGAGAACTGTGACTGAGAGGGAGAAAACTGGAAGGGTTTCAAGTCCTCGCTAAACAGTGGCCCCAGCAGCATCGGGGGCCTACAGATTTGCAGTGTGATAGAGGGAAGTGCTAGTCTTTAAATTAAGTACAGGCTGCACAGCCTGCAATGTTTCACATGGCCAGTGGGGGATGGGGTTTGTAGTGGAGAGCCACAATGGAATAGCATGCTTAGTCTTTAGTAATTACTAAGTCATAGTATGCCTTTATCAGGAACAGCTCCTTACCTCCGCAACACATTTCCCACTCATTAACGCCTTTTATTCAAATAAATCATTTGTCATACGAATACGCAATAAGTGTCAGAAAAGGATAGTCTGTCTGGTTTGGCCAGAATGAGTATTTTAAGTAGTATTTGTAAAACCATTTCTAGAATTTTCTAATTTTCTTCCCTTTAAGAACTACAAAATAAGAGATCCAGGATTAGAGGGCTGCCGAGGTTTTCATTTGGTCAAAGCCCTAGTCATTGTTCCGCTATATAATGGACAATGGTGTTTTCTCCATCAAATAGCATTCAAGCAGAAGTTTTTAAAAATACTTTGAACATTCTTTTGGAGCCCTGCATGTTGCTTTGTTTATCATAATAGCAATGTAAGGGCACCTACACTGTCTTTTTATAGATTTAAAGGAAGAAATTTCACAATTATTTTCACATCGGCTTATTCTTTCCTCATACATAAATGTATACCCACATTTTAAGACAAAATACAAGCAACTGAAAGGCATAACAATTATTTCAAGGTACTGTCTATACCTTAAATGCATGCTCACAATATTTGTAGCACACAAGGTACTGTCTATAGCTAACCCTAACCCCAATAGCTTGTCACCAAACAGTAGGATGTGAAGAAGCTCCTGGGAAGGATTAGAGTGGGGGTTGCTTTGTCTGCAAGGTCAGGAACAAGAGCTTCACCTTCGGAGTAATTGGTCCAGGTTTCTCTCACAAAGCAGCGCGACATGATACAACATGATCAAGTGCAGACAGGAAGTCAAAAACAAAAAGCACAAAGAGGTATAAGACAAATTATGGTGGCAACCGTTTTATTAGAAATTTCACATCTTGTCAAATAATCCATTAGTGAGGACTTCACATGTTGGACAACCCACACCATAAGTAGTCATAAAAATATAAAATCCTGAAAATTAGGTTTTCCACCCAAATACTTGAAGTACCTTGGGTCTAAACTATAGGAAAATGCACTCAAATTATTATACATGATTATTGCTTGTCTTCAGAAGTTCCTTTTCCAAATGAACGGAAACTTCTGGATGCCCAGTATAAAAGTTGGACATGTCCCAGCAGGGCAGAAGGGAGACACGCACCCACCTCTGTCCTTCCTGAAGACAAATTTGGTAACCATAAGTTTTTGTGATGGTGCTCTTTGCAGCTGTGGAGTCTAAGGTAAAAACAGTCCACTCACAAAGTGAGCAGGACGACCAGAGTGGTGACAGCATGAGAAATGTCAGTTAGCACCGGGGGAGTTATAACAAGAAACAAGCAAAACACAGTGAGGCCTAAGAAAAAATTAAATTATAAAAACTTCCTCCCAGTATCAATATGGTTTCATCACGTAAGGAGAACATTATGCATAGATGCGTGCCGAATCTGCTTGTTTTGCGGTGCATTTGTCGTTTTCTTTTCATGTTTAAGTCTGTGTTTTTGGCACCAAAATTATCTACCATCATCTGCCTCCAGAAGGTCATCAATAAACGTCAGCACCTCCATCTGGAATGGGGAAAAGCACAAAGACACAGGACATCAAACATTTTCACTGAGTCTTATCCCCAGGCAGGACACTTGGGAATGATCTAACTGATGTCGCACAACCTCAGGCAGCAAAGACTTCACATAACAGACATTGTAAGTGGGGGCTGGAATGGGGACAGGGGACAATCTGGAGGAGTATAGTTATGTGCGGACAAACAAAAACAAAGGGGCCAGCTAAAAGACCATTGGTGGACATGGACCTAAAGCAGATTATAGCATTTAAGACTACATAAATCTCCACTAGCACCTATTTCAAACACTATGGGGTCTCACTATACCCACATACAGGAACTGATTATTAAAAGTTAATCTTTCATTGTAAAGTTAGTTCTTCACTTCACTAGAAAGTTAAAAGTTGGAAACACATAGCAATTCCCACATAGCAACAACTTTCTTCACTAAAGAGCATAACTCTTGCATCGGTGATTCATTTTGTTACAAATGAGCTAAATTAATTTTGTTGGACAATGACAGACGGAGAACCAATAAGTCTTTTGAAACTCTAGAAATCCTAGGCGAATGCCATTTACTACAGAGAACAATCAGGCCTACAGGGACGATTAGTTAGTGACGAAGTCGGAGAGACCTGTAGGTGAGCCCATTGCATTTTTGAGAGATTCAGTTCCCCAGAGAACTCCCTCACTTTAAGTGTCTGTCAATGAAGATATTGTTTTCTCAAATCAACGCCTGGCTCCAGTCACAGAGGCTCAGTGGCTGCCCAGCCGACAGATACGAGGGGATTTCACAACCAGTTACAGATGATATCATTTCCAGGAGGAAAAAAAACTTAAAAGTACCAAAATAAGATTGAACAGGAAATGGATTTCAAGGGAGACCCTGACCTAAGGTGGAAAGACATTAAAACACTACCCCACCTGCAAAAAATAAGAAACAAGCAAAACTTTGGGTTTCATTATTTTCATTTATCACTAAGACATTCGTCCACTGCAGCTATAATATTTACACATACAAATGGCATTTACTTTACTAAGCCCTGAGGAACATTTCTAAATTCCTCCAGCGAGGATGCCTCAGTCATAGTAAAAAACAAAACTCATTCAATCGTATTTTAATGATAACTCAAACCAACAGCTGTCCCTGACATTTAGCTTTTCTACTTTGGAACACCAATCCCCATTTCTAGAGGTATATCACCAGTCCTGAGAACAGCTATGGACACACAAAGACAGACACAGACACACGTGTAAGCTGCAGGGAAGTGCACTTGTCAGGATGACAGATTCCTGAAGACTCTGACTGAGGCAATAGCTATTTTATTGGGATCCAAAGATAACATCAGTTGTAGAAACAGCCAACTCTGAAACATAACTCAAGCCCCGTTACAAAAAACATTTTCTGATGAATACCATGTCATTCACATTGATGACCATTAACTTATTTAAACATGCCATCAATAACCCTACCATTCATTTACATAACCCTAAATACAACGGATCACACAATAATTCTCTAAATTAAGTGTTTTTCAACCTTTCCCTAATCACACTTTACATAATAGTATTTAATAGCCTTTACTTTTTATGAGTAGAAAAATTAACATACAACATAAATGAGGCTATTAAAAACCATTTTATTAAATGTGATTTGTGGGCTGTCAACGTTTTGATTTGGTCCAAGCTTATTCTTTTTTTTTTTACAAAAAGGTGAACACGGAATAATAAGTTGTTTGTTCAGTAATTGGGAGTTGATGTTATAACAATTAAGTGGTTCAATTTGAATCAACAGTCCTTGCATGTTAGTTGCCCCGCCTAGTGGTCAGTTTTGTTACTACACTGTACTTTACACTACATACACCTGGAATGGGAACAAATACCGGCTTAACACACTTTATACAACATTATTTAATAGTTTCATTATTTAACACTCCTGCTCTCTCTAGTCACCAACCAGAATTTCCTGTCGGCTTCTTGGGTGCCTGCAGGCCGGCAGTGCCATTGAGGACATGCCTCCCTTCCAATTGGTGCAGAACTTCTCTTGCAGGTTGTGCAGCCTGCAGAGTTTAAAAGAGACGGGTTTCTCGAATGCAATTGGACTGGATTTATAAATATCACCCTTGCTGTGTGTGGTGGTAAGATTTGTAGCAAGGAGTAAAAAAATTTTGGTGATTGGTGATACCAATGAACTTTTTTTAAAGAAAGTAAATTTAATATCCGTTTTGGTCAGTGACTTGGTGTGTATCACTCCAAGTCAGTGTAGTGCAAATAAACAGTGTAGTTAACCCAACTGACCACTGTGAAACAGCACAATGATATCCTCTGCCTCAGTTTTATCTACAACTGCAGTTATCAATGAGCAGGCAATTTAAACTATGAGAGACACCTACCTCATCGTCTGCCATCAGGTGCTGCTGTGAGAATTTGAGCATCTCTAACTGAATGGTGGTCTGGTTGAAGTACCGCACGGCTTCCTGGGAAACAAATTAATGACACACCATTGAGCCCAACCTTTACAAGGAGATGCAATCTGGTGGCCAAGTGCTCTGTTGACCTTGGCTGGTAATGAGAGAGGGCCCCCTAACAGGACAAGACTGACATTTTGGTACTCTTCTTTTTATTCGATGGATGATGGGTCTCCTCACCCTTGACATCTGATGATGATCTGCTACTACTGTAGAACAGAAAGCATCCCCCAGTGCTTTCTGATATTTAAGACACTGCAAGCCAAATCTCAGGTTCAGCTGTTTTGTAAAATGTAAACTACCAGTGATCAGATCTCACTGGCTCTGCCACGCTAAACTGTTTTTAAGTGATTGACTCTGGTCTTGGTTTCCTAAATAAATGAAGACCGTAGACTCTGGTAAAATATTTACTTATGGCCTGTTTGGGCTTGGTTTAATGGCTTCTTTTAACTGTGTAACTATAAAGTTGACTTCATGCAAAACTCCAACGTTGAGAAATGGAAAAAATTATTGAGTGAAATAAGCAGAATAACAGGTATTAAGCCAGAGCATTTTGGGATTACAGACAAATAATCCTGTCCTTTGTAGCTGTAGAAAGGCACGATGATGTGCTAAGGAAAAGGAAGGTGGTTGCACAGAACGGCTTTAAATAGCAGCATATATGTTGTTAAACACTGCCCTCTATTGGTAGTCCATTAAACAGCCAAGCAAATTTCGCACTCCAGCCAGGGAAAATGCATTACCTGACATTAACCAGTGACAGAAATAATTACCTGCATTAATCAGTGAATGAAACAAAAAACTGAAAATGTGACTAACGGGCGACAGTTGTGTTATATCACTGACACTGCAGTCTAAGAAGTAGGGACTGTCCACAGTAACAAACAAAAAAATATATAAAATCACATCCTCTAATGTAATCAAATGTAAAGGGTGCTTCTACTGTCAATTACTCTGGAGCATGATAACATGCATAAAAAATACCAACTACAACACCACCAAAGCCTTACAGTTCTAGGTAGGAAATCCTCATCTGTGAGCCCCCATTTGCTTTTGTGATACTGGTAGTAAACCACATTGTTCTTCATGACTTCATCACTGGGGTCAAACAGCATATAGCTGGCTGCACAAGGCACAGCGTTCTTCAGGTCGTTCACTGAAAGCAAACACAAAAGACAGGATTTTACAACAGCCCACACTATAGCGCCAACAAAACCGGCTTTGCAAATGACAGAGCACCATGTCCCTTGTCTGTTAAGGTCTACTGCCTGGGTAGAATATTGCCACATTAAAGATCACAAAGCTACAGCACTAAAGTATCCAGCACCCAATCCCAAAAAATTTGCTGGAGGAACTAAAGATGACATCAGGTGGGGAAATGTTTAATGCTTTTAACCGGAAGGTTGTTACTTTGATTCCCAAGATCCGCCGTGCTGTTGTAACCTTGAGATACTCAAATAAGATTTTTTAATGTCTTAAAATTAAAGTAAAAAATTTACTGAAATTAAATCCAGAGCCATGGAAGAGAGAATCAATAGTATCAACTAGGGTTGTCAAAAATACTTCAATACTATATAACAGATAACAGAGCAATAACAAATTTCAAAAACGGTTCTGACAATACAGAAATGTATCGGATCACGCTGTTCTTGTAAAGTGAAAACTGGGTGTTTGCGTCCTTCATGTAAGAGGGTGATAACTTTAAAAATTAAAAATTAAAAAACCCTTTCCTTTATGTCTACACAGGGACACCACACTCACCAGGTGGGAACAACAGGAGTGCTGTGTTGAGTATTTCGTTTAACGCAAAGAGGCAAACAAAATATCTACCCAAGCCCACAGGAAAATTGTGTTTTAAACGGTACAAAAAAGGCAACACCTCAATTTTACCAAAGCCTTTGGCAGACAGGCACCCTGACCTAAGAATTCAGATAGGCTAGTGCAGCTCAGGAGATTAATGTATCGCTTATATAAGTAAAAAATGTGAGTCTTCAGTAAGATGTGAAATAAAGCAAGCAAGCCAGCTAATTTAGTGCTAATGTGTGCAGTGTTGTGATCTATGTTGAAGCGCAAGTATTTGTCTGCATTCCCATTTTACAGATAACATCAGTCATATTTTCATTATAGTCATTGTTTGTTTCTTTACCAAATTTAGTTTGTATCGAAAAACAATGGATTTTAACATTTCCTGAACCCCCAGTATGCTGATTTATTTCAGATATTAAGTCACGCTTCTAAGCACAAATATGATCTGGAGAATTTTTGGGAAAACCCCTCTCTGTCAATATACAGAGCATTTACCTGTATCACTTTTAAAAATGCTAATTCACCCACTTCATAGTTTTAATTAACCCTCAATATTTTGCTGTCTAAAACAAGTCGTACTACTCAATCATAGTCCTACAAAAACACAATTATAGATAATTTTAAGATGGTTGTTGTTATTTCTGATTTTTCACCATAAAACCTCATGGATTTCCCCCAAAGCATAATATATTATAAATATTTGTAATAATTTTGTGATAGTATGCAAATTGTGTTTACTGCACCTAGAGTCATGATTGTTTACCTTTATTAAAGAAGTTTTTTTCTTGTTATTATCGAAGAGGTATCGATTATCACGAAACTGAACTGGTATCGTATTGAATTTCTAAATTCTGCACTCCTGACATCCCTAGTATCAACACGGAGGGTTGTGGTTTCAAATCCAGTGACAGAGCCTGCTTTTTTGCCTTTGGTTGGGTTGCAGTTGTTCTAGTCTAAAAGCAAGTGTTTCACCGTTTCATGCAAGCCCAGTAAAGCACATGAGATATAGCTTTCTGCTAAGCAAACCGCAATGATACACAATAAAGAGGATAGACTCTGATCACCCACCGCATTTAAAAACGTCCCCCCAGCCCTCTCTCTCTCCAGATGGGAGCCCGCCTCACAAACAGAAACAGCCGATTCCGTACTCACGCTTATAATAAGCAAACTGGAGGTAATGGTACATCGTTGCCACAAACTTGTCCACGACGAAGCCTCCTACAACTGGAGTGAGTTCGCTCTCACACTTAACTTTGCGCTCCAGCACCTCTGTATAGTGGTCTGAAAAGGAGAGGGAAATGCATGAGAGGCAGTTAACACATACAGACACTCGCTGCTGCATAACCCTTTCCACACCCGAGAGATCGCAAGGCCACCATGCGCATATAGCACTTCCGGTGAACAAACATTCAATTCAATGCTATCAGAGGCTATTCGTCCCATAATGCAAAAGCAGAGCAGACTACCACTTGTTTCTGGTCTTGCTGTTTGCCACTGATGATACGTAGGAAGGCATGTGAAACTGTAGCTGTTATTCTCAGTCGAGGCCAGGAGAGCTGCAGTGGCCAGACAGGTGAGGTTGTTCTTTTTTTTACGCAGTTGTGGCTTTCAAATCATGTGAGGTTCAAAAACTCAAACATGTACATCTGTTTGTTTCCAGTTAAAACCAAATTGTAGATACATCACATCACGTCACAATCTTATTTCGTATCAAATTTTCACACAAATTAAAAAAATATTTGGTAAGGGATAGTTGGAATCTATCACTTTTTTGATTCTCAGTTTGACATTTCCATCATGGTAGAAAAAATCTATTACATACAACACACCATGATCCGGTTTAATTCTCACTCACGTCTGGCAACCAACTAAACGTGTCATGTTAAAGAAATAAATTAACAGAATCTGCTATGGGGGGTAGAAGAGAATGGAAAGAACTCTCTCCCACCTGCTATGGAGGGATAGAAGTCCTTGAAGTCTCTGATTTCCCTGGAGCCTTCAGAAGCCGCCAGGCACTCGTCAAAGGCCTTGAAGTAATCTCTGAGGGCCAACTCCATGTCTGTGATGGAGGTGCGGTAGTTGTCTCCGTTGTACGCCCGCACTGCTCTGATGAACAGAGTCTGAAACAAGAAGACCCTCTCTTGAGCAAGCTTGTACCCAACTCACCCAGGGCACATCACACTAAATACAGCCCTGCAGCGTTTAAAACCAACTCCGATCCAAAACACTTCCAATACCAGCCTAAAGAGAGGATCAGTTTACATGTTCATCCTCAGGCCGCATTCTTAGAAAGGCACTACACTCAAAGCCAAATCCGTCGTCTCAAGAAGGACCAAAATACCACCCTCCACCATGTCTTCTTCTGTTTAAACTTAAATCCTATTAGATTTCAGCTGTTCACAGTACCTGCAGATACTGTAGTATGTCCAGTCGTTGATACCAGCCCACACCATCAATTACCAACCCCTATGACAAAAATCCCCTTTCACAAATTACCCAAGCTATCACGAGCTGGGTAACACAGCTTTTTTGGGGCCTTATGGGAGATCTTACTTACTGGGCCAAAGCAAGATTAATAAAAATGTAAAAACCAAATATAGCAGAGGGCCCCCCCTGGCAGCCATGGAGTCTCAAGCAGTGGCACACATTGTGTTATTTAAATACCAGGCCACGTTACGTGGCTTTAGGTGGTGCAGTTGTGTAAGGTATTGCACCACTAGGCTACAACTGCACACTGTCAAGCA
>JAOVYW010009647.1:0-12763 GCA_025775045.1 Hiodon tergisus
TATCATCTGAGCTGTTGATTGCAGCACAAATTCGGTGCTTGGCTTAGGATAGTTAATGTTTCTGTTTCTCGATGTTTCAACCTTACCAAAACATCTTTGGAGAAATCCTTTGTCTGCCGCAGTCTCCTTTCTTAGCTAAGAGGTTAAAGGTAAAACTATTTATGGAGTGATCGATCCACAGAGAGATGCTCTTTTTCAAGTGCATTGAAAGGCAGACCAAGGGTTTCAATCCTGTTCATGAGAGCACGGGGGGAGGGGTTGATCAGTAGATGGTGAAAACAGATAGTGGAAGTTGTGACTGTTTGACAGGCATAGCGCTACTGTCACATGGTGCACCAAAAGCAAAAACGAACCCAAGCGCAGCTTCAAATAACAAACATGATTTTAATTAACTAAGTTTTAACCAAACTGTAAAACCAGAACTTTACCAAACAAAACAGAAAAACAAGAACTCTCCCCAACTGAAGAGAAGTGCAGGGTTTAAATAGAAAACAGAAAACCAAGTGGGGAGGTGCTGGGCCAATGAAAACTGAGGTGAGCAGAACAGTGCATATGGGAATTTTAATTGGATAATTGACAAGAGCTAGAAGTTGACAGAAAACAAAAAGTGAGGGCAAACTGTGAGAGTTGCGGGTGTACATGATGTCTCACCTTGATTCACCCTCAGCCAATATCTCTAGCAGGGAAATGTAAGGCGCCCTTTTTACTCTCTAAACTGGCAACAACACAATGTGATATGACAGCTGCAACGGAATGATATTTTAAGTGTTTGCCACAGAAAAATAAAACAATCACGAGGAATAAAAAAAGAAACGCGCTGCTAGTAACAAGATTCACTGTCCTGGCAGCTTGTACTGAAGACAAAGCACTGAAGTATCAAACAGGATGAATGCACGGAGAAGGAGAAGAACATTTTTAAATTCCAACTTTAATATAGCAAGAGAGAAATCACTGCAGTATTGGATTGAAAATATAAATTCTCATATGGTCATTTAGGTGAATAGAGAATGGTTCACCATGGCAAACTCGAAACCTCTGGCATTTGTGTATGCACGCCTGGGGCACTGCTGATGCAGAGACCAGAAAAAGGAAGACAAATTCTCTTGACAGGCCTTGCAGAAATAAAAAAAGAACTTGTGGTATGCTTTAAAACATGGAGAAATAATTGATCGAGGACCAGCATGGAGACGTAGTTTCGAAACTTTTGTCTGCAGATGTCCACCGATTCCAAAACCTTCAATGAAATAATAGATAAGCAATAGCATCTCTAGTTGTAAAAATTAGCAATAAAATCTACAGTTTTATAAATGGGAAAAGTCTGTAAAGCTATGTCGATGATTAAACACATCAGTTGTGAACAATAGCGTTGTTATAAAAGTGGCATAGTAACGAGTCAGAACTTCCGATTTGTTTTTCTGATTTGCGTATATATCTACAAATACACAACATAGCCAAACGTTTGTGGATGCCTGTTTGTTAAATATCTCATTCCAAAATTACAGGCATTAATATATATTTGGTCCCCTTTTTGCTGCTGTAACAGCCTTCACTCCTCTGGGAAGATGTTGGAAGATTGCTACGGGGAATTGCTTCCATTCAGTCACAAGAGCCTTAGTGAGGTCAGACACTGATGTTTGGGTTGAAGTCAGGGCTCAGTCAAGTCCTTCCTCGCCAATCCCAACAATCCATTTCTGTATGCATGGGGGCATAGTCGGAAGTTGGAAGCTCAGAATCATCTAGAATGTCATTGCATGGTGTAGCATTGAGATTTCCCTTCACTGGAGCTGAGGGGCCTAGCCTATTTGAAAAGCAGCCCCAGACCATTATTCCTCCTCCACCAAACTTTACTGTTGGCATTACGCAATCGGCTCCTGCCAGTATCTGTTTATTATCTGTACTTCAGATAATCCTCATCAAGTGTAGGATGCTTGCCGGCAAAAACTAAATTAGTAATAGAAAGCTAAGTAGCAATATTTACCACGTTAAACATTGTTTATTGAATCAAAAACTGTTATGAACTAAGTGGCTTACATAAAGTATAAGCAATTGATACCTAACTTAATAAAAACAACAACTTTTCAATCTCTAGCCTAAGTTTGAATGGCGCCATATAGAACAGGAACAGAAAACTAAGAAAAACAAGGGTGATCCATCCAAGAAAGTAATTGCAAATAAAGTATGCAGTGGTTAAGTGGTAAATACATTTGCAGGATGTTTAAACTAAAATCTGAGGGATGTGTCTAGTCAAAATGCCATTATTGGGAATGAAATTAAATTGGTCTTTCATTGCGGGCAAAAAAACTGGAGGAGTAGGACAATATATTGCTCACGTCATCTTGAAAAGTTCTGGGGCCAATGCCAGCTTAACCGTGCACTAGTGCCTATGGCTGTGAGCTCTGTGATATACAATCTGAGTTCCTGAACAGAATCTGATTCATTTCCTGTTACTTTCTTCAGCATCTGCAGTGCCTTTACCAATTGAGCCACTCAGGATGCTTGAATCTTACATCCCTGTGGAAGTGATAAAAAAAAAATTTTTTTTTACATTAAATGTGTACAATAGGTTCTAATACAACTGAATTGATTTTTCCACTTGTAGTTAAATCCACAACGTGTCACATCTCTGTCAGACGGCATAATGGAAATGGGTTGGTAGAAAAAACAGCAACAAAATGCTCTGTAGACGGCTGCTTTATGGAAAGTGGTGCCGCCACGGCGTCTTCAGCTGGAGGACACGACATCCAATGCGCAAATGGGTGTCCATTTCGTGCCCACAGCAGTGCCAGACATCTCTTGGGATTTGAGTGGCGAAAGGACAGAGCAGCAGTAATGGCCAAACATTGTTTCCGGTGCCATTCGATCCTCTGCATACCCAACCCTCCAGGTAAGTCTACTCATTTCCTGCAATTTTTAATGAAGCAGGGCTGCAGAATTGAATTTTTTTAGATGTTTTATTAGCAAGCTTTAGAGGTGCCAGTAAAGACTTAGAGGCACTTTCTTGTGTATGCCAACTCGTATTCTTGCATTCCAATGATGTATTTAACTAATATCAATCAATCAATCAAATTTGATTTGTCACAGCACATTTTTACAATTAAATTGTCATAAAGTACTGAACAGATTGCACTTACCAGAGGAAATGAAATACTGGATGAAATACTTCAATAAACAGATGAGTTGACAGCTCAGCAGCGTCAGCGCTTTTTGGATGGCTGGTGGCTTCGTTCTTGTGGTTCAGACCTTCTCTGGAGGTGAACCTCTTGTTGGCTTGGTCGCAGTTTATCACTCCCATGTCATTGAGAGGTAAAAACGTAGAGAGAGAAAGCAAAATGTGAACAAAAACAGAGAAGCGAGGGGGGGTTAGTGCAAAATGTGAACAAAAAAAGACAAGCGAGGGGGGTTAGAACAAAATGTGAACAAAAACAGAGAAGTGAGGGGGGTTAGTGCAAAATGTGAACAAAAACAGAGAAGTGAGGGAGGTTAGTGCAAAATGTGAACAAAAACAGAGAAGTGAGGGGGGTTAGAGCAAAATGTGAACAAAAACAGAGAAGCGAGGGGGGGGTATGACATAATGAAGCTTCAACAGGCAAAACAAATACAAATATGTGGTAAGATGCAAAGGATACCGTTAGCCATGAAGGTGAGTACTGATACCTGGGCCAGACCAACTGAGCTCCCAGTGATAGCAAATAAAAACTTGTAGAACCTGAAAGTTTCTAGGACTGTATGACACCTTAATTTCAACACCCAAAATGTCTTAAGGACGAACTGATGTATGTTAATATGAATTAAAATTCTGAGATTGAGCTGAGAACTGCTTGAAGTCAGCACAGTGTTTAAATATTACCAGTGGAGTGATGCTAAGACTGGTGCGATGTGGACGCATTTTTAACTTCAGTAATGATCTGTCAAAAAGAAGACTTACAGTTTCACAAGGCCTCGGACCAGATGCCAGATGCCAGATGCCAGATACAATGCCTCAGTTCCTCATAGATCTTTGCTCAACTTTACTCTCTAGTGTTGCTCAACAGTCCATTTTATCGAAGGGATGAAAGTTACTTGGACTAAGGGCCTTTTTTTGGGTTAGGCAACCGACTGCTCCGCTGACTAAGCAAACCTATAACAAAGAGCAAAAATACATTTTATGTTATATTCAATCGAGTCTCAACTATTTCTGTGACTCCTTCATATGGAGCAGATTCCCTCTAGTCAAGATAGCTAGTTCTTAACACTAATCATGTGCACAATTTATTTAATAGCACTGATTTAATGACAACATTAGTCAGTGACAACCTTCTACGCCTAATTAAGTGACAAGTGGCCTCTAAAAAATGGGTGTTAAAGTTATTTAACAAAGACAACAGTATATTAGAACAAATTATCAAGAAACAGAAGATAATTCAATTACTTCCAGTAATAAACTTTTTGAAGACAAAATAATAATTCCTCAACGGTACAAAAAGTACCAATAGGTTAAATGCCTGACCTTAATACAGAAAACACAATGCTCATTTGCACATTTGCTCTTTTGAACCTACATAACCTTGCACTACAGCAGTTTATATAAACAAATCTGCATCTGCTAAATCATGGACCCTTTAGTCAAATCCATAGATGTTTCGGAATTTTCTGTGACCCTTCTACAACCCACAAGCATTATTATGTTTGATTAGTTGGCAGGTCCACATCTCACAAACATCACTCCTCTTTCACAGAAAGCTCGGCACAGATCCCTTTTCTCTCAGTGTGTTTGACTCAGTTCCACTTTTTTTGACAGTTTGGTTATTGGCAATGTTTCCATTCCTGTGGTATCCACAATGCTTTGGATAAGATGTTGCTTTATTTCTGTGACGCACATGGGTCCCCTTGGTTACGTCTTTAGCTGTAGTGCTTGTCAACGCTAGCAGCTTTAGATGGTCAATGCCGACTCCTGCATGGTCTATTTTGTCAGCATTATGGTGTCATGGTGAGTTTGTCTGCTGCTGCAGTCTCAATCTTTGTCAGCCTTAAATGATCAGGCTCTCGGTTGACTGGGGGATTGCCCTTCTTTGATCTGCAGCGTTTGTTATACATTGGATGTGAAGGTCACAACGGGGTCCGTTGCTCCTCCAGTCCACTCTGGGTGTTATCCAATGGTTAGGAAGGGGCCTATTTCTCTGACAGATCCTAGCAGAAGTTTTTCTCATGTTGTGTAGGTTTAGTCATAGTGAGGGGGTTTCCTGGGAAAGGGGTATTACAATAGTCCAGACTAGAGGCGATGAAAGCATGGATATGTTTTTTTAAAGTCATTTTGAAAAAATGCCTGATTTTATCATAGTTTTTTTAAGATGAAAGAATGCTGTTCTCAAAACATTTTAATATGGTACTTACATGGGAGATTTTTGATAAGTAAGTTGGTAGGCTCTAAATTGCCATATACATTCAGAATTAAGTTAGTCATGGTGTTGCAGAGATTTGTTGGGCTTAGGATCATTTCAGTATTCCCAGAATTTAAAAAAAAGAAAGCTAGATGTCATCGTGTGTCACACATACAGGCTGAAGAGGACCGAAGAACCAACATGGTGGCACTCCATACCTGGTTGAATTTGACGGGCAGGGGTGTCATTAGCACCAGGATTCTGTGGCTTTTGCCACAAATAGTTTTCCACATATTTTAATTACATTCTCTTCAGTAATACTGCACAACGCCAGGCTAAATCAAGAGTACGGGGCTTTTGTAAACAGAAGCAAAGATGACTACACAATCTAATTGGTAGCATAAATAGCAGAGATAAAAAACAAGAAGCCTTGTTTATGCCATTTTATCTTTATGCAAGAAGTTACAGTTAACAGCTCGTTTATGGTTTGCTCTTGAAATTGAAATTTCACAATTGGCGATGCACTGAACTAACAAGCAAGTATTACTAAAACCAAAATCCTCTAAAAAAAGCCTCTACATGAGGCCCGGGTCACTTGAGGATGCTATGACTGCCTTCGGCTCGGGAGACCAGAATTCCGATCTCATCGTGACCGGTATATTAACTTCACACAATAGGAAAACACTTTCATTTTCCGTTGTTTACGTAAATGCAAAAATGCAGTATGTTGGCCCAAACATTCTTCTTAAAGAATACCATGCCGTCCACGTCATGTCATTTGGGGCCAAAAATGAGGGAAGACCAAAGATATCACATGGTCTCACTGATCCAGCACACACTAGTCAAGGGCAAACTCTTTGCGCTTGGGTGTCCTTTTAACCAGGATGTCTAGATTATTTAGTGCCACATGAGATATGGAGGTGTGTCGCGTGAGGCTGCTCTCTGCATTCAGACTGAGAGTGAGTGAGCATGTTTGGGCAGTCCTTTGCACTAGAAAGGCTGTATTTGTCAGGCTGTACACGCCCTGCTGTGTAAGTTCTCTCTCCATGCCGCCGCACAGCTGTCCCTTCCTCCAGAAGGAGGTTCTGAGGATTGTTCCCTGCATTAGCACTGCAATGCCAGGGAAGGCTATACATCACTGCCTGTGTGAATGGATTTTTGTATAGGGATCTATTTAAACGTGACGCCGGCATGCATTCTAAGCAATGCCAGCTCGCCTAATCAAAGCAGTACAGATCCTTAAAATAGAATGTAGCGAAGAGGGAGTTTCTAGTCACACTTTAAATGCAGATAAAAGGCAGATCGATGCAGGGTTGGGATCGCAGGAGGAAGCCTTGTCGCGGCAGGCTGCCGAGGTCCGCATTGTTCAAAGAAAAAAACGGAGGCAAAGGCCAAGCGCTAAAAATAGCTCCCCTGCAGACGTTTCTTTTCAACTTGCAGCACTTTCAGTAAAAATAGCAAAGGCTTGGCTTGCAGAAATGGGAGAGCGCTTTGCACCAGCCACCCGCCAGCCTCTTTCAGACACAATGACACAGAAGTCAGTCATCACTCTTCTTCTTTAGTTGCTTAACAGAGGGGCTTAATGCTTCAGAAGTAAGGCTTTACCCATTAACACGCCCAAGGAATTAATATTTACTGAGATGATTCAGGCTTTTGAAAACATGCTTGGGTCCGCTTGACAGTCCAACGTGCTTAACCTATATGTTACTCGGTTGTCCTTGCCCTCAGTACCAGTAACTGGTTAAAGGATGAGATAGAGATACTTACTGTTTGAGGGGTTTAATGGAGGGGGAAGAAGGGGGGGTGCCAGTATACAATGCAAAGGAAACAATGATTTCTAGGATTATTGCAAGTGCCGGAACAAGATTTGCAAAAATTAACCTTGAGCGTGATCACCATTCCCCATTCGGCAGCAGGGAATTCCGTGTAAGTGCGCAATATTTCTGCCAGATGATGGGCGTTGTGCTTCCTTATGAAAGCAATCTTGACGTATTCATAACCAAGACCACTGGAGTTACATGCTGCCAAACCAGTCTCAGTCGTAGGGGACTAATTCTATAAATCACAGAAGCCTCATCCTTCAGTAGAAATCTGTACATTTAAGTGGGCTGTTTAAATTCATTAAATATTGGCCAGGCATGGGCTGCTTAAATCATTACGCTTGCAGATCACTCTGTCGACTATTTCACCATATCTGGCACTAGGAACTGAATTTTCAGTTCTGTAATCTGTAAATTCATGAATTGATGATACATGAAGTGATGATACACAGTCCATGGATCACGACAAAATGTAACTGAAAATCATATGGATTGGAAAGATGCATTCAGAAGACGATGTTTTTTACAACTGAACTGGAAACGGCATTGTGTCAGCAAAGACATGATTTGAAGCTACCAAGTGAAAATGAACAAACAGAAGTCTGTTTACATTTGAGCTGTTTTCTTGTATTGAATATGCAGCAACTGTGCTAATATGAAGCCAGATGAATACATTACTCAAAGGAAATTAAACAACAACAAAAAGGGGTTTAATGGAGGGGTTTAATAGACTGAAAATAAAGGAAGTAGGGCGGTTGAAACGGAGTGATACGTTATTATATTTAATTAACATAACATCTAAAAGAGGAAATGCGAGGGTCCCTCGCAGCACCTTCCAGTGGGTAAAGAACAGTCCTGGACTGTACCTGAAAATAAACATAGAAACAAAAATCAACAGACTTTTAAAAACCAATTAGGGTTTCATGTGATCTGATACATCTACAAATTATAAGCAATGCTTCTGCCAGGACAAAGAGGCAAGAGGCATGTTTCCATGCCTGGATTTTCAGCAACATAATACTTTGTTCGTGCCTTTGATGTCAGACCCAGCGCAAGGAATCCAGACCTCACCATTGCACTGGTTTGAATCCAGACGTATGGTCCCGTGACTCGTGGAGAGGGTTCTTTTAAAATAAAACACCACGTAATGGATTTCTGTATACATTGTTATAAATCAATGACAGCACAAGATTACTTATGTGGTATTTGCTGAACGGGTTTCTATGAGACTGCTATAAAAAGCAATATTACTTTATAGTACACAAGAGCAAACCCATTCTTCTCATGAATTATAGATCCTGCCACACAGAGCATTTTTATTTCTATTTCTGACAACAGTGGCAGGTCGTGGACAACAATCATATTGGAGAAAGAAAGCTATCAAAATTTGCTAGGCAAAATTTACCTTCGTGCCACCTCTGCCATGCAAGGGAAAGAATAGCTCTTCGTTTGCTTACTGTCTTAATTAATGTCTCTAATGTCTCCCAGGCATTCCTTAACCCCACTGTCTGGAGATTTGTGCTCATAAATTAGGCAGGAAACTAGTTTGATGGAAATAACCGTGAAAAAAGTAATCTTTGCAGCTAACCTCTGAAGCTTGTCTAGCCCTATTGAGCCTGGGGACAAACAGAACAGAGTGGCAGATAATGCGTGTGAAAGATATTGTGTCCGATGTTGTGTCCACTGGGACCCCGCAAGGGCACAGACGCAGGCAAAGAACGAACTCCTCCTCCCCTGAACGTATGATATTATTTGTGCAGAACAGTGCCTGTAGAAATTATTCACCCTCACAGATTTTTTCACTGTTGTGTTACAATCTGAAATCTTGATGCATTTTATAGGGGATTTAAAACAAATTGAGCTACACGTTCAACACGTTAATGTAAAATATTTAAGTTTGTTAATGAACACAGCATTTTAGATAAACATTTGTGATTAAATGAGAATCCTCTGTTCCATGTGCTGCAGATACGTGTTCTCTGTTGTTTTAGTATGCAGTCTCAACGAAACGACAAACAAAATCTGGCAAAGCACTCAAAGAAGGGTATTCATGAATAAGACAGGGATGGGCCATCCCGTTTGTGCTGGTTTCAACATCAACTTGGCCATTCGCCAGTGTCAGCGTTTAGCACATGGATTAGGGCATAGTGTTGTGATCACCAAAATAGAGCCCTGCATGTTTCTTTGGTTCGTTAACTTTTCAAGCCATGCAGAAATCACAGGAATGTGTTTGTTTGTTTGTTTATTTGTTTATTGCATGGAACAGAGAGATATCTGCATCCTAAACAGATCTCTGCTGAAAGAAAGGATGCCCCAGATAGCCTCCCAGGATTTAACTAACCGTCAGGGGCTGGCGGGGCAACCTTGCTGGCTGCTTGTTGGAAGGTAAACGGAAATTTTCTGTTCCACTCCCTGGCATCATTTCAGCTGCCCAGTGGAGACACGACAGCCCGTGAAGTCCCTGTTGGAAAATGTCCTCCTCTCAGACGCGCACTGTTCACGTTCCGACTCGGTATGTGCTGACAACCCAGCTCATCCTGGCAGGTACACATGCCCCCTCTCTTTGCTTCCTGTTGTTTGACTTCTAAAAATAACGCTCCCCGTCAGGTAGCTGGTGCATGGCATTACTAGACTTTTCTTAACTTTACTTTGCCTTGAAGGGGAGGGAGATTGTTTGCCCGCAAGTCTTCTTCAGAGAAAGTAATTCAGTTTGTATCTAATGGTTTTGCTGTGAGTTAACGGACTCTCCCTATTACCTCATGGCAGCTGCTGCAGTCCGAAATATATATATTTGCTGAGAAACAGCACCGTGGTTCCCTGTTGGCTCATGAAGGTGGTTAGATGTGAGCAAAGACGGCTCCTGAATTTTCAACTGCACTACAATGCTAGTCCTTTTAGCTCCTTTTCAAGTACTGTCTAGTGTTTAGTGCAAAACTTTTACAAATAAAAATGTGGAAACCTAAACATAAATGTACAAACACAGGAACAAGCGGCTCCTCACACTCCTGTTGTTTCTGTCGGCAAAGCGCTGGCCACGACGACTGTCGGACCTACTTCGACATCAGTCCCGGTGACGGACCTTGACAAACACCAGGTTAGTCCAGCTGCAGAGCTCACAACGTGTGCCGCCATGACAACCGAACATGAGCCGATGATCTGTAATTGAGCCGAGGGTTCTGAGGGACAGCAACCGGTTAAATGAAGGTCTGATTTTTCCCAGCGAAGCTGTGTTACGTTCCTCGCCAGAACCTCGACAGAGCACATTGTCTCTGGGCCCAAAACCAAATAGCGACAAAGGGCCATGATTTTTCCCTTCGCGTTGATTCCAAACCAAGCAATTTATTCTTAAATAATCAAGGGAATGTGGGCAGCTGCTTTTTTCTAACCTTGCTAGATAACACACCTCATTTAAGGACATTAAGGCCTGGCTCACAAATACCTTTGAAACAGTTTATATACAAATGGGATTTTAGGGTTTGTTCTCAAGTTCAAATGACTTAACGTATTAACTTATTTTCTCAAAAAACCCATTGCTGACATGTTACTCTATACAAAATAATGAGATAGGGGAATACTTCTAGGTCAGCATAATTATATTTAGCATCTCGCGCCCAGGGGCAAGTGTATTTTCTTTTCTTTGCTTTCCCATTCGGTTTTTTTTAAATTTATTTTTATTTTTTTAGATGAAAAAAACTCTTGTTAGTTAGATCTGTGGTTTATTTAGCATAGTTATATCTGATCACACCAACATTACCATTATTAGACCGGTGCCAATATTAGGCCACGTCCACAATCACAGTGATTACTCGATCAACTCCTTTCTGGAGTTCAATAAAACTGATGATGTCTTAGTCACCACTTTAAAGGAGACCCCTGAAGCCTTGAAGGCCTTTTTATGGGGCCTGATAATTTCTTAATAAACCTCTTCTGATGCTAATCAACAACAAGGATTGCAACCAGAGGAGCTCCTGAGCTCCATTTCTGAATTACACTGTTCCTACTCCATTGCCTTCATAATACATTCTCTAATAATAATAATTTAGAAATCTTCTGTCCATTGGCAGAGCTGAAGATGGAGATGAGGCGGGAGGTTTCTTGCACACCAGCTGAGGCAAAGAGCTGCTTCGTGGTTCATAACTCTAATTTGTGACTAATCAGATAACCTTAAAATGACTCCTTTCATTATAAATGGCACTTCTGTTCAATTTTACATCAAACTGTACACTTTTGAGTCCCCTCCAGACAAATCTACCATGGATTAGTTTCTTAAACGCTGTGAGATCCCATTAATTGACTTGAAGTCATAATCTGGATCTGCCTCTCTAACACTTGATGAAACTACCCAGTCCATTAAGTTACTGCAAAGCAGTAATGCTCAGGGTCCAGGCGACTAACCCATTAAGTTCTCTCTCCAACCAACTCCTCTCCTCACTTCTATGCTTGATGAATAATTTACATTTAAGAACAGTTTTGGATAGTTTATCACATTTAGGAATACTCTGGCAACACATGCGACAAGATGGACTTTACCCAGGGATCCTTGACTCCCACAAGCTCCAACAAGCCTCGATCTCACTACTCCTTAAGATGGGTGAGGATCCAACCAACCGTGGGTCATACGCCCTTATTTCTCTTTCAAATTCTGACGATAGAGGAGATTTTATTAATCCGCTTGGAACCAGTTCTCCCTTCTGTAATATCTCGGGACCAGGCCAGCTTTATTAAAGGATGCCATTCATTTTCTAACATTTGCAGGCCTCTTAATATGATATGTTCCCCTTCTAAAACATACGCTACAAGGTGGTTATCTCCTGGAAAAGCATTTGATAGAGTGGAATGGGATTATTTGTTTGCCGTCTTTGATAGATGTGCCAAATTGATGTCATGGACCTGGCTCCTATACACGTCCCCTCAGGCCCCTGTTTGCTCCAACACTATGCACTCTGAATACTTCCCACTATTTAGAGGAGCATGTCTGGGTTTTCCCCTTTCGCGCTTACCCTTTTCCCTGGCCATTGAGCCATTCCCAATTGCTCTTTCCCAGATTTTCAAGGATTTCACAGAGGAGTGTAACACAGATTTTCCTTGTTTATACGTACCTCCCCATTTTATTCCCCAAATCTTTTTTCAGTTCCTAAGATCAACTAATCATGTCTTTTGTTTGGGGTGGGAAGCCTCGAGTGGCCTGCTCCACACTTCCAATATCACGCCGCCTGCAGACATGCCCTGGAGCACTGGGAAAACACCAAAGGAAGACCAACAGTTACAGCCCAGAGTGGGAACCTTGTTAGAATTGCCATAACCCCATTTTGGTTGTAGCTATTCATTAAACATTTAAAGGGGACCAGTTTGGTCTGGGATTTTGGTCTGGCTGTGTGAGGAGTGGGTTATGTTGCTTCGGTATTTTGATTTAAAAGCTAATAAGCTGTTCAATTTGGTTTCCCCTAAAGTGAAGATTCTCTATCCCTGTCTCGGACCACCTCTAGGCCGGGCACGCGTAGGCTTGAAACAGTCCCCTGGGCTGGGCGGCTGGGTGGCCAGATCCTACGGACCCCTGGATTGGGTGGGTGGGCAGGCTGCTCCTGC
>JAOVYW010009647.1:12863-40279 GCA_025775045.1 Hiodon tergisus
GCTCCTGCAGGCCCCCTGAGTTGGGTGGGTGGGCAGGCTGCTCCTGCAGGCCCCCTGAGTTGGGTGGGTGGGCAGGCTGCTCCTGCAGGCCCCCTGAGTTGGGTGGGTGGGCAGGCAGCTCCTTTGGAGACCTGGGCTCGGTGGGTGGGCAGGCAGCTCCTGCAGGCCCCCTGAGTTGGGTGGGTGGACAGGCAGCTCCAGCAGGCCCCCTGAGTTGGGTGGGTAGGCTAGGCTGTTCCAGTCCGCTGCAGCGATGGCTCACTGTCTGGCTGGGGCGGTGAGGGGAGCAGCAACCCCTCTCGTACACCCCTATCCCCTTTCACATGGGGCCAGTCGACCAGCACGTGCCCAAACTTCAGGCAATATAAACATTCATCACCCCAGAGCCTGTCTCTCTCTTTCCACCAGTCCCGGGTTTCGGCACCACTGCAGCATGCCTGGGCATGCCCAGCCCAGAGGTGGTCAGAGAGAGAGAGACAGGGTGTGGATTTTCACCTTTTAATTGCCATAATTGGAACAAACAGAATGAATGTGACAAAGCTTAAAGAGAATCTTCCCTTTGGGGAAAACCAAATTAAATATCTTTTTAGCTATTTAATCAAAATACTAAGGCAACAAAGCACATGAACATTTTTTTTTCTGAAAACTATGACGGTGGCCTTTATTTATTATCAAAGCATGTTCTTCTCATACATTTCTACCATCTAGCTGAGACAAAAAAAAATGAAATAACGAACACCATATGCTAATTACCTCATTTACCTCAGATAATTTTAAGCAAGCCTAGGTCATGTACTAATTTGCTAGCTAATTTGCTCGCCACCTAAGCAATAATGTTACACATGGGAAAATCATAGTGAATAAACATCAGGACATCAGGAGGATGCAAAAACTAATTTGGAGGAATTTTGAGGACATATGTATCAAGTTTGTAAGGAAAATATTGGGCACTATGTTTTGATAGTGAGTGCAAAAAGTGGTGAGATATATGTCACACCACCCAGCTTGTTACAATCATTCCGATGCCAACGGACTGTATTATCATATGAAACAAAAACTCGATTAAAAAATGACTTCAATTATAGAATGCAAGCAGCTGAAATTCACACTAACAACAAAGAGTTAGACTCAAAGAGTCTGACATACAAAAAACATCTCTTCACAAATACGGATGCCAGAGAACTTAATCAGAAGAATGCAGTGCTTTCCCTGACAAAAAACAGCGAAAGTGGTCAGTGGTATAGTCTGCCTACATCCACCGAAGATATAAAAGATATTCAGTTAATTACATATTTTTTCAAAAATAGTTTGCATTATCTCTTATAGCTTAAAGGGGAGAAAAAAAGGCATTTTTAACCTTTTGGACGGAAACCATTAAAACCCATCCACCTCACTAGTCGTTTAGAGAGGGAATGTCTAAAACCAAAGGCATTCACTTTTATATTTGATATTTTTATGGCAAGCCACGGATTAATCCCTACCCGTGAGTAAGCTGAGAACCTCCTAATTAATATCAGCCCATGTCCATTGTGGGGATGTGAAAGAGCCGTGATTTTAATGATGGCATGTGTCTCGGTCTCAGATTTATTGATTTATGACCTAATCCCTGTGGTGTGGATGTGATGCTAAGGTACAACCTACAAACTTCTAGATCAGGTGTGACGCCCACAGAACCCTGATTGCTTCCACTTTAGTCTGCGCTTTCTGTGATGTACTGAGATGGCCCCAGGGTCAGAAGACATGATTAACAGGGGTTGCCATGACAGCAATAGTCATTCCCTGTGGTTTCAGGAGTAATAACAACCCACAGAGGCCCCACATTCAACCATACACAATATTTTTTATCTTAAAACGATAACGGAGACAACTATAAGAAATAATTCTAATAGTAAATAGGTTATTAAGAGATAACAAGAGCGTTCTTTGTCTATATCATCATCATAATTACTAGCATTTATTAATTTGTATTATGTTTTTATGCGAGGAGGCTTATAAACGTATCAAACTATCAAAAACTATAAATACCATTACTGGACGGTTAATAATAGTATTTTAAATAGCTATTGTGCTGTAATTACATTAATTAACAACATGTTAATGTGATGTCTGCTATTAGCTTGCTACAACATGTGTAACAACAATCACTGACTGTATATGTGTGTGCAAAAGGTGGCTCTACCTCAGGTAGAGCCAAAGTATTCCTAAGATCCAGCATGAAACAAATTCTTACAAGCTTATCCAATTCAGGGTTATGGGGTACCAGGATCTGACCCATGAGACACAGGGTACACCCTGGGCAGGAGATACCTGCCACACAATTACTCATACAGGGCCATTTTCACCTCACCAGTCCGATCTTTGGCAAGTAAGAGGAATAACTCCACGTAGACCGCAACCAGAGTTGGCCCTATAAGGCACCAGTTCTTACTGCTGCTGCCATGAAAATAAGAATAAAATTCCACACAAAGAAGATATACAATATTTATATTAAGAATATTTCTGTTGGTTATGAACCGGTTATAATTATAATGGCATATTTGAAGAGCTCATACCGTTTAAAACCATGAGGTGTTGGTTTCAATAAACATGAGACGGGGTTGGGACATTGAGCGTGAAGAACCACAATTTTCTCTATTACTTTCCCTTGACACATTTCTGCAATATCGCTGCAATGTAAAGGGGAAATTAGCGTTTGCTAGGAAAGTAACTCACCTCCCAGATTTATACGGTCTCCTGACGGAATGGTTGTGTAAATAAATAAATAAATAATGCACACAGATGGCCAGAAAGTAATCCTGACGCGGTCAAGGAGAATCCCATTCTCAGAGGGTCGAGTACCGCACACCTAAACAGTAGGCACCCTACACAGTAGGCGCCCTACACAGTGTACCCACACAAACATACCAGGTATGTTCGCTGTTCCAGGAATTTTCATCATTATACATATATCATGGAACCTAACAAGAAGTGTTGGATGGGTTAAATATCACATTGAATATGGACCTGTATGTAATCCCGGAAAACATGTTGTGAATTCAAAACACAGTGCTGCCTCACTTTGACTTTTTGGAAACAATTTTACAAATCCGAAATATATAAATATATTAAAATTTGGCATTAAGAGGTATGGAGACCATGTAAAATAATTAACAGAATCAACGGCATCAATATTGTCTGGTAATCTATTTTGGTATACATGAAAAATAAATGAAGGTGCAAATCGAAGGTGAATCAGTATTGATAAGCGATAAAAGAGAACCGTGGAGATATCACACTGCGGGCCTTGAGGAGAAAGTGCACTAGTGTGTTGATCTCGACCAACGCCAACGCAGCACACTCTAAAAATATCTGACATTTAATGCTGGGCTGGGGGGGTGGATCAAAATATAACACTGAGCCAAAAGTCCAATACCGGCAAATGAATGCGGGTGGTTCCTTCCTCCAGCAGAGCCATCTCTGGTCAGTGAGTCACACAGCATCTGTTATTGATCAGTCAGAGCTGACCCACTCCTCTGCCAAACGGGGCCTCCGCGGCAGCGCGGCGTCGCGCCCCTGCGCATGCTGAGACCCTTTTCCAACCTAAGCAAAACCAATTGCGAGGAAGCCCGAGCGGCTGAGTGGCTTCTATTGTGTTTTTTAGCAGGGTCTTGATTTGCTGGAATGGCTTCTCCGCGAAGCAAAAATGACATGCAGGTCACGTTTGACGGATCGTTCACGTAAACATGCATTTTTATAACGCTTGAATGATTGCATGCAAACGCTGGACGCCGACATGAGTGAGGCACGTGTGTGAAGTTGACTGAACGAGAAGACATTTTACCTACTTGCCAACAACTCCCAGGCAATCCTCAATCTCTCGCCAGGGATTCTCGGTGCTCACCTGCTTAAACACTTCAAACACACCATTCCAAACTTTAAGCTGCCAGCCACCAGACTGTGGGGTTGGTGTGTCTCAGGCTTTAGGTCTTTCTTTCTGGATCATTAAGCTCCATCAAACCGGGTGGTAAAAGGCTGATGAAGCATAAATCAATCAATATGTGCGTTTCTCTGTTCAGAACCTCTCGTTTCGGTCTGAGTCTTGCGGGAGCAACACACAATGGAAAGTTGTCCAGTGCCCCATGTTGACTTGAAATTGAGGGCTTTCCCCCTTTTGGATTCACCACTGGGGGTGGGGTGCACTGTGACCAGCACTCTACTCAAATCCCTCACTCTCTGAGCTGCCGCACACCAGCCACTGTTGGCAAAGCAGGGGCTTTGCTTTCCATTCCAAGTGCAGCAGAGTCTAATTGGGATGCCAAACAGAACAGGAGGGTGTCTCACACCGATAAACACCTTCATTGACAAACAACCCCAGAGCCCTATTCGATGGAGCCTTCTGCATCCTGCACATATAGATAGGGTTCCTGCATAACCTTCCTCATGGTGCTTGTGTCGACTTTCATTTCCTGGGAGAGAAGCACTGACTCCTGCAAATCAGTGGTTTCCTCTCAGGTCACATCCAATACTTCCAGCATTATCCCGGGTGTGGTAATCTAGACTTATCAAATGCTTGTTTAAGTCAATGGGGTTCACTTTTGACATTGCGCAATACACAACTGATACGGTTTTCACGGAAAACGTTGGCAAACAAGAGGACGGACAGTCTGGTTATTATAATAAAATGAAAAAATGTGCCCTGATGTTGGCTAGTATCCTGATGTCTTGCCCTTCTACGAACATTTCCCCGAGTCTGTCTCCAGAGGTCACTATCTCCTAATTGTTCCACGTGTGCCATGTTAATTGAGTAATTAGTGCCTTGTCTACCTGTCCCTAGTTCACTTTGTACAGTAGCCCTGTTTATGTCTATCCCTTTGTGTTACTCATTTGTCATGATTGTTATCCTTAGTAACAGTGAGTAGTTTAGTATGGATTACGGTTTGAGCTGTGTTTACCCTTTTAACGAGTCCTGGATTTTAAGTTTACCGATGTTTTGTCTACCTCTGGATTTTTCTTCCCATTAAAGTAATGCACTTGGGTATTTAGTCTTGGAGTCTGAGTCCTTACAGGGTTTCCTCATATTACAGGACACCAGTCAATTAATTAACATGAATAATTTTTAAGAATCTAGGAAGACACAACTAATGCCTTTAAATTTTCAGCAGAGCCAAATTTGTTAGAATAATAAGACATCACAGTTCGTAAATGCAAACATTTATTCAGAAATATATATGTAGATACAAGTTGTAAAGACAAGTGACAAGTGAAAAGTACTGTAGGTTGCTCATACACATGTTATCTTAAGCTCTGGAGTCTTAAATTATACTGTATCGCTATATTCAGTCTGTCTGGATAGTTGTTGAAGATGAGTCTGGAATGTTGTGATGTCATACATGATTGATAGTCAGTCAGGAGAGCGGTTCCTTCCCAGCTCAGAGTTGAGGCTCCTGGTATCTGAAGAGGAGCTGTGTGGCTTGACATTCCCACCCCCCTCACCTTTGGAGTGACCTTGCTCTTGTCTGCTGTTCTGAACAGATAAGAGTTTGGAAACAGGGATTCCTTGTCTTTGGGAGGAAGGAATTAACTCTAAAAATGTTAAAGAAGAGGCAAATTCACGCAGGAAATGTAATGAAATTTGCTCAGCTATGGGCTTATATGTTGAAAGAAGAAATCCACGGGGGGAAAAAAGAAGCATTTCCGCACAAAATCCAGCTTGAGAAACTTAAATAAATAATAAATGATGAAATATTAATAAGTGCAGCTGCCTTTGCATGAGAATAGTTTTTCTTTTCTTTTGTGTTTTTCTCACAACCATGGGAGACGCATGAACATCCAGGAAGAAATCTGACCTGAAATGTACAAATGTTCAGTTGTATTTCCAGGGTGGCCCAACCAAAATATTCTGATTAATATGAATAATCCCCCTTATACAAGTCATGCAACAGGACCATTGTGACTGTTTCTGTGCATGAAAACCTGGTGTGAATGAATGGCGACTGCTTTTGCAGGCTGGTCACACACATCAAAATATTCGGTCCCTAATGTTACTTATAAGACGAGGAAAAATCCCATATAAGATCAAATTGAGTCAGAACGTCTTCCCCCTCACTGTAATGTAATGAGAATGGTTGGCATGCTGTGCGGCAAACTCCTCTGTTACCTAGCCCCGATCGCTCCTCCACTGGAGCGTGTCCACCAAATCAGTGAGACGTAATCTGCTTTGACGTGCCGGAGAGTGGGAGTGCATCGCCTTGCAGCACACATGTGATCGTGTGTCTGAAACATCGCTGTCTCTCGTCAGACAGGGGCTTGCCTTTTCTTTTTTCCAATGGCTCAGGGAGTGGTAGAAAAGAGCGTGATGAGACAAAGGGAAGACAGGAGGTTACTGTGGAGCCTGAGCCACATCAATCTGGAAGGCCAGCGGTGAACCTTGACCTCCTGGCCCAAAATTGATGTTTTTATACATAGTGTCACACAGTCAGTTAAACCCAGGCCAGGATCACTCCACCTCTCTCCTGCCCACCTCTCACTGTATTTCTTGATTTCCCCAAAGGATTCCCAAAAGCATAAAGGTTGTCTGGACCCTAGACTTAAAGGGTGCGACAGTGGTTGTCTGAGCAGAATTCATTCATGCTATTATCGTAAGCAGTAACTTGTTGCAGTTCTGTTTTGTATAATGTAGAAAGCATTACGTTTTCCATGCAGCTAGGCTTTTGATCAGTTACGTTCAAGATCGTGCTTAATTAACAGCAGCTCAAATATTCATTCAAAGAGAGAGCTGTTAAAAAACTAAGAGATTATCCAACCTGCAGCACTTTTCATACCTACCCTGTGGTCTAAATACCTGTGTGAAAGGTGAAAAGGCTGAATACATTTTCCTGTTGAACAAAAACTCTATTGGACTCTGAATGTTCCATTACTATTGGCAAAAAAAGAACTACCTGGAAAACAACAATGATCCTCTTTGCATGGATGAAACATGGATGTTTCAATCAAATTATATCGTTTTTTCTTGCCTTTCATTTCTCTCTGGCATTTATTGATTTTAGTTTGCTTCTTGCTTGCTCTTAGATTAGGTAGGAACAAAGCAATGCTAACTGACTTTGGTCTTCAGTGGAAATAAGAATTCGAAATATGAGTGTGGTTGTCGCAAAATCTCCCCTTGAGGCACACGAATGATTCATTTTCTATTTTCTTTCATGGTTCTGTATGATGCCAGTTTAATACAACAAGGTTTGATGCAAAAGGGCAAAATCCGTCCATCCATTTTCTGAAACCACTTATCCAGTTCAGAGTTACGGGGTGCAGACCTTAACCCAGCAGGCATTGGGCAGTAGGCAGGGAACACCCAGTATGGGACACCAACACAGAAAGTGCAAAACAATTATATTACTAATATGTTAAACCACCCACCCGCGTGAAGGCTGTGAAAACGTTATCCCCTCAACAGCAGAGGGCTTTTCTTTTTATATCAACACTTTGGAATCTGGGCAGTTCTGCTACCCTTTTGTCGCTGCAGAGAAGTCACAGTCAAGATCTATTTGGTCAAAAATGCTTTCCTTCTTCTATCGCATGTATGAGTACTAAGCATTTTAACAAGATTTTTTCAATTACCATTCAGCCGAGTCTGTGATCTGTTTTCTAATTAGCAACTCTATATATTGCCGTCGTTCTATCCAACTTTCAATGAGATTAGTCCATCCCCCTTACGTGCCTTTATCACTAGTGCTTGGCTCAAGAGATTGAATTTACTATTGACGGAAAATGATAGGTCTGTGAAGTTCTGTATCTAAAGAAGAAAGTTATGAAGAATAGGATTTCTCTATCAAGAGGAGAAATCTTTGTCTTAGCTACCTTTCAAGGTAGCTTCATAGTTCAGTGGTGGAGCTTAACACTGCCGATGATGAAGCAATATAATATTCCCTTCCAGAATCACTTCACTTGTAAAACTGCAGGAGTGAACAAAACCGCAAACGTGTGTCTTTCCCACAAACCTGCCTTTACGGAGCTTTACTGGTCAAGACTTTGTGAGCATGGTCTTTGGGGGGGGGGGGGGGGACTTAGCCGTAAACACCTAGAATCCGTTTCATTACGCCATCGACCCTCACCTTTGCTCCCTTAACCAAGCTTGGCGGGGCTCATTGTGAAGTCTCTTCATAAATCCCAGTGAAAATTAGGTCTTTAAACAGAAACATTGCCATCGCCGGTCTCTCCCTTTCATTGTCAGCACTTGGTCCATTAGGCAGACTGGCGAAACAGTAAATTCAATGTGTGCCGCTGTATGTAGACTAAAGGGCTACATAATCAAAGGTGCAGTCAAGACAGAGACACCTGCAGCACGACTCCTCACATATTGAGCACGATCATTTGAATGTCCTTAGCCTGGCCACTTATAATGCAGTCATGCGAGTAAAATACCTGATTAAAAATAAAGTATTTAAAATTAAGGATAAAAAAATTTGTAAACAAACAGAAATTAAATTTGTCTCATGCATAGTGAACACCTATTTCTGGGATATACACGTGTTCACAGTTTTGTTCACAGCTGTGGTTTTACAAATGAAGTGATTCTGGAAGGGATGATTATATTTAGATTATATATTATATATCACTATCAACAGTTGTATAAAGGCCATTGTGGCTGGGAAATGTGAAGATTCCTGGGGCTCCAGGATAAAAGGGAACTTGATGTGCTAACCTGACCCTTCAGTCAATTATGAACCTATTGTTTCTGGCCTGTGTGTTTAACAGAGATTGTTTAGAAACAAGTGGTGATTCCTGTATGAACATCGAAATGCCCCTCTGATGTGAATGCCATTTCAGATGGATGCGTCTTGAGGAAAGCATTTTGCAGACCATAACACCATCCGCATGAAATACGATTTATACACTCCTCAGGAACCTGATCCAGATGTAAACTGCAGATATGCAACATGTAGACATAGAAGTCCATATCTGTATATAATTTCCTTTCATTATTCCATAAGCAACAAATGATAGCTAATCAGAGAGGGTGCGGTAAATGAGGAGTCCACCCTGGTTAAGTACTGTAGCGTTTTACGGGAGAGCTACTTCTCTGCGTGGTTTCAAGCACGAGACTGACACTGTTTCACAGGAAAGAATGCTCTTTATTTCGCACATGCGCTTACGACTACCTTTAGAAAGGCGGAACTGGCAGTGCAAAGAACTGGAGACACCACGATAGTCCTCACTCGCCATAACAAACATAACCGCGGTGAGGATACGGAACCTTACACTAACGACTGGTAGAACAAAGACAAACAACACAACATCTTCGCCAAACATAACCGGCACATAAAACAGACTATTTACAGCTTCCAAAGTCTCTGGAGCCAGGCTTCCCGGCAGCCCCCGCGGGGATGGCTAAATCCCATTGGTAGGGGGAAAGTGCACCTAGCCATCCCCGCTACAGTACTATTTTTGCTGTCCTTTTAGTCACCTGGCACTATTGAGCCACCCTTTAGCCGGTTTTCTAAACAAGACACTTTTTTTCTCTCTAAACAAGCTGGTTCTGGTGCATGTGAAAAGTTTTGTGTAATAGCTTTCTTCTGTGAAAAGAGCTGCCTGGCCGGGGGTGACCCTTGTCACGTGGCACGGTGACAAGCCTGTAATGAGCTGTCACAGGGCTTTATGTTGCCATTCAGAGAGACAGGTGTGTGTGTTAGTGTGTGTCTGGAGGAACCTGGACCTCACAGAGAATTCTTATTTGCCTGCTGTTGCTCTCAGCATCTTTTTCTTAGTTTCCGGGCTGGCTGGGAGAGAGAGACTGCTTGCACTGTTGGCTGCTGGCTGCCCAGATGACCCCCACTGCGACCACCACAGACCGGTGACTGACACAGTCAACAAACAAAAAGGAAAATGTATACAGTCAATTAACTCCAGAATCGTATCCCATTTCGGTGCTCCCAGGCACTAACTCATGTATGGCTCAAGAGAGGGCTTCCCAATTAAGGTACGTTATCAATGCACAATACACGGTGACAAGAAAATCACATACTAACAAGTGAAGATAGCAAATAGCAGGTGCATGAAAGCACAAACACATGCAGGATAAACACACCCTCCCAGACCACCCCGCTCACTGGCCCACCCGGGTTAACTATTTTGCCCCTAGACTCCGGAGGTCTGCGACACTAGTTTGGGGTTTCTTTACCCAGCTTCCTCCATGTCCATGTCCAGAAAAAGTAACAAAAAAAGGTTCCTAAATCGTGTAGGGATTGTTTTATTTGTCGGTGTACTTGGTCCGGTTCCCAGAAACCGTTATTGAAGTTAATGCTGCCATCCTGATCACTACCAACATTACAAGATCTCTACGATCTGGATTATTGGATGGCCCTAGATTAGCTGCCTGATTGTCTGATACCAGTTGCTCCTACTCCCCATTAGGGATCACCTTGACTCAGCTGCAGCATTGTCTCCCTCCCCTGGTCTGACTGAGAATGAGTGGGTGGCTGTGCTGTTGTGCTGTTTACGGGACATGTAATTGGCTGAAATTGGTAGTATCACCTCTTTCCTTGGCCTGACAGGAAACCAGCCAGTGGTGCTGTTGCACGGCTATTTCTCTGTGACAAGCCGCCTGACTCATTGTGCTTCTCTGGGATGGGCCAGGATTGTTATGGTTTGTTATTACCACTGACTGGGACACCAACATGCAATGTACTGCTAAGGATTAATGGCATATATGTCCAGTGGTTGCCATTGTCTGATATAATCTGCTCATTATGCTGCTCTGTGGGATCTTCCTTTGATTATTCTGCCTCGTCCGCAACATCAGTCATCTTGGGGGCCAGTAAATTGTTGAACAGAGCAACAGCACACGCTCCGATATACTTTCTCTCAAACCCGTGCGAAACTCACACAATCAGCTCTCAAGAGTTTTTGCGGTGTCCCAGATATTTATATAACACAATTTGCAGTGCCTTCACTCTCCCAGGCTTTAATTATTGTCAGAATTTTTTTTGAAAGATGTCCCTTGCCTCTCCAATATTATTTATTTTTTGATAATTATTTATTTGACTATTATTTCTGTCTGTGTTGCTTAGCAACAGTAGTGTTAGACCAGGCTTGCGTAGGCCAGACTTATCTTAAGGCCTTACGTTTGACCAATTAAGTCTCAGACCTAAGTTCAGCCCTTTTCCGACCCCAGATTTTCCCCCAAAATTTTAGATCAATTGTTCACCTTTCTGTTACAAGATCATATCTCTACACAAAATCTACCGGAACCTTTTCAATCTGGTTTTAGAGCCAGACACATTACTGAAACTGTCCTCGTGAGAGTAGCTAAAATCTGCAAATTATTGCAGACTATGGCATCTTATATATCCTTACTTTACATGACCTTAGTGCTGCGTTTGATCAGTCTTACACAACCATATGTAAAAACGGTTTCTGACACTATCCTAGGAGGGCTCAGGTCCTACCTCACTAGATCCAAGCTAGTTATTAATGGATCGAGTAAATCTGATGCAGTGCTAGTTAGGTAAGGTGTTCCACTATACAAATTTACTTCTCCGCTAAACGGGACGTTTCTGCTACCTCCCCTCATCCGCACTCTAAAACTGCAATCAAGAAATGTTGGCATGAATGCAGCAGAGCTTACTCTAACTAAGCTGCTTGAAAACCGAGATCATTCTAATGCAGAAGAAAATCGAGATCATACTCTGCAGAAGCAAGGAACGTTGGGCTCATCTTTGATGATAATTTGATAATCATCAAAAACATCACCCAGGTCTCCTTTCACATAATTAATATTGGCAGGATTATGCCACTGTGCTTCTCCTGGCTACTAACGGCTAAGGGTTCTCATATTTCTTTCCTTGGTACCTTGTTTTCAATGCAAATTATTTACTGCCGTGTCTACATGTCTTTCTATTTTATAAATATTGCTTGCTTAACGTGTATACTGTTCTGCATTTGTCTGCATTGTTATATTACGATAACATTCTCATTTTTACACTCTGCAGTGTTTTCAGTTCTGTTTTATATTACTGTCTGTCTGTGAAATTGTTGCTTTGGTTATTGATGTTGTATATGCATATTTGGTTTTAGACATGCACATTATTAATAAAATGTATTATTGTAATAATTTCCTTAATCCCTTTCCACCCCAGAAAGAAAAAAAGGCTGAGGTAAATTTTATGTTTATTTACTACTGCTTTTGATGAATACATGTGCATATATATATATATATATATATATGTACATTTAGGAAAAACAAAAGAGCAAAATGGTGTTACCTCTTAACAATCACACCCCAATCATAGGTGAGCAAAATCATGCCAGCCTGAACAGTTGTGGCCAGTTGGAAGAGATTACTCTCATCTGCAGAGCCCCACCCCCAAAGCCTGCATTATGTCTCTGTTTCAGTGTCCATGCAGCATTTCTAACTCTGCTACGTGGGAGAAGCTTAATGTCCCGGATTTTGTCATCCTTTGCAAACATTTTGCATCATCCTGGACATGCCACGACGTCAGCAAAGATCCAGGCTGCGTAAATTTACCAAACAGCTCTTCAACCGCTACACCCACTTGTAGCTCCTGGTGTATACACTGCTAATAGACTATGCCGTTAAAGGTCGTGCACAATACTGAAACGAAAAGACATCGTTGCGTAATGAAGGGAAGACGACAGCTGAACAAAAATAAGGCATAGTGTTGTGCTGCAAACAGCGGCGATTACAACAAAAGAGAAATTTAAAAAGCAACATATTGTGCAGCAAATACACATTTTAAACCAAGCCTCTAAATCGTGTCGCTTCTAAATCATATTTTTTTTTCCGGCTTTCAAAGCTTCCAAAGTGCCCCACTGCTAATGACCGATACTACACACTTTGTGTCAATGAGTTGGAGTGCTGAATGTTTGGTTTAATCAAGGTTCTTCCATAAAATTTATGTCCAGAGTTATAGCCCATGACACAAAATGACAAGCCCTAAAGAACAATACTGTAACAACCCGTGATATTCCCCAAGAAGGGAATGAGCTGCACCGATGTGCACTTAGCAATCACGCATAAAGCACACATGACCCTCCAGTGATCCACTACAATCTCTTTTAAAGGCGCCCCAGTTAAGGCAGCCGCAATTTTGGCTGCCATTAAGGCTGCCATCATTTTGTGTTTAACAGAAATAGAGAAAGGCGATTGGACAAAATCATCTGGCAGTGGGTCATTTTGCCAACACGGTGCCTTTTGCACCCTCAACAATTAATTGTGTACTCAGATTGATAATTGACACTACAAGTCAGAATTTCTGTGGGAATCTTCTTTCATCGCCTGTAATGGGTTACTTTATGGCAACCTCAGCTTCTTGGCTGTATCAGATGTAAAGGATTGGAAAGAACTGCCATTGGTGGGTCAGCAGTGAATGGATCGGGAGCAATGTACAAACTCCATTGGCAATAACAGAGAATTTGTCTGCTTCTCCGTTGATTGTTCGAAAGAGTTTCTCCTCCAGTTACACAAGGTTGTGTTAAGCTTTCAATCTATCTACTTCTGGATTTGTTTTTTTGTCAAATTTACCAGTTCCTTCAAGGCGGAATGCCTAAGCATTCCTCTGTTTAAAAAACTGTGGGTCAGGAAGTCCACTGAGGGGCAGGCTGCCACCTATTCACCATTTCCGGCAGGCAATAAAACGACACTCATGGTCAAGACAACAAAATATGTTTTGGCTATCCAATTGTCACGATTGAATGTTAATATGGCTTGTCGTGGCCAATTGCAGAAATACAGAAGTCACTTAGATGCTCAGGATTTGCTGCAGTCAAATTATCTGATCATATTGACACATAGTCATCTTAATTGATTGATAACAGTCACTGTAAAATACATTGAGATTTAGGTTTCAGAACAGATGCTGGGATAAAATAAATTTGATAAATCTAAAAACAGACACCTGTCCAAATAAATAATTTTCTCGCTTGTTAAAGAAATACAGTTACTCCACTCGTAAATTATGAACTGGTTATAAATCCCACATACATCTTCCTCAACAATCAGCGATGATTTCCAATCAGTATTATTGATTGAAGTCATGCACTTGCCAACAGTACAACACCGCACCTGACCTAGGTCTACCAGTCGCGCCTCCATTTCACCAGAGCAACCTCAGCATTCAAAAATTCAGTTTATAGAAGGATCCCTTCCTCTTGCCATTTTAGTTACTCTCCTCCATCTCCTCATGTACAGAGGCATCCAAGGCAAACCAACTTGGTCGAAACTTTTTATTTAACCAAAAGTAAAACTAAACTGAAAAGAGAATTAAAATAAGTAATGCACTTAATCTTCTACATTTTCATACGAAAGGTGCTGTGCTTTGAAGGACCAGGTCCACAGAAAAATAGCAAACAGGCGACAACGTAAAAAACACGAGTATCTCGGCAGCAGGAATGTCCATCTGACCAATCAGAGTGTCCAGGGGCAATTCCGTGAGATCGACGTTCTATGTATTTTAATGTTATGAGTACAGTTTTGCTACAAAGTTAGGAAGCCTGTGAGAAGCTCAATAGAAGGCCCTTTGTTACACAGATCACAATTGCATGCTGCCCTGAACCAAATTACTCCAGTGCTTGAAAGTCTCCAGCACAAAGTACCACTCAATTTAAATAGTTTGAGTCTTGGCAAATTTTGGTGAGTCCTGGCTCTTCCTTTAATGTTCACAGGTAAACAGACATGTACGTGTGTGATTACGGTAAGACAGGATTCCTTAGATAGATTTCATGTATGTCTTAAAGCATTAATTGTCTTGCCAAAGAAAGGAGGTGTGTCCACGTGTTAGGCGTCAGCTCCAAGGGTACTGTCTGAGTTTAATTTCACTCCAAAAAATCTTCATTGTCTCAAAAATAAACCGATCCACGCATAATTAAAACTAATATACCATGACAGTTGTTCTTTGCAAGAAAATTAATGATGTGTGAATTCAATAATTGCCATTACTTATTTAATTAATTGAATTTGTTATAATGCTGTGACAGCCGTGAGTGGTTTGCAAATTTGCTGTTCAGTTGCTGCTGTACTATTTGAAGCAAATTTGGTAAATATCCTTTCACTACTCAGATCTGCAAAACAAACTCATCATTACTGCCATTAAATAGGTGTCAACGCACAAAAAATCTCTTGACCACAACCTTCTAGTGAGATATTTTTGAATTGATCAGTCACATGACATGCTCTTGATTCGTCTGACTTTTCTCCCCAGTAGTTAAAGACTTGCAGAAATGGGAAAGTTAAACTGTCATTTTTTTTCTTTTTCTAATTGTTCTATGAAGACTAAAAAAATGAAATTTCACAAACGTGCATTTAATTTGTTGCTTTCACCTCTCTCATATGACATGATGTATGCAGTATTTAGATATACTTCAAAAATCTGCTGAGATGCAGTCTAGGCAGTGGGCCATGACTAAACACTTTTTTTAGATGCAGTTACCACCAGGCCCGCGGAAGTCAATTCTAAAAACGGCATTATAAAAATAATGATTTTGTTAGAAACAAAAAAAGAATCATCTTGAGGAATTTTGTCATTGAATGTTGATGATTGATAAATACTAATGGGATTAAAAATGTACATTTATTTATAAAGTTTTACTGTTACCACGGATGGATAAATTCAGGCTTTTCCAGGTGGTTATTAAATATAACCCGACGTCAGTATTTGTCTGTCGGGGGTGTTTTGTCTGACTGTCAGTTCAACCAAAAATAATGCTTGTCTATGGCAGCTGACCCTACAAAGGTAATACTAATCAAATTATTATTATAATCATTGTATTATAATTAATTTTAAATAAAAAATCTAATCTATCTCATCTGAGATGGGATAGTCACCCCCATCCCCACACCCTGTTGGCAGGCCTGGCTACCATACCTCACCCCATTAGACAACGAGCATAAATTCTAAAACCATATGTACATCAGTGTCTATGCAATGCATTTCTGTTTCAGGTCTCTGTCTTCCCTTAATGCTCTATGCAACTCTTCTGCAACCTTCAATACTCCAATAAAGTAAAGTCAGAGCTATCGCAATCAGTGTAGAATTAAAAGGTAGTGAGCCCAACAATTATTCTGAACACATTCTTAATTGACTTTTGACAAATTAGGTATACTGGCCAAGAAGGAGACATAAATCACGGCGTACGCTTTGACAGTAATTTATCTCAACTGTGGTGTGCCTTGATCTAGATTTATCGAAACTCCAAACCGCAATAACTGTTCAACAACTGAGCCCAAACGCTCCTGCTATTTCTGAGCTTTCCAAAGAAGAAAGAAAGGAGGCCCTAAAGGGTTCCTACCCAAATACGACTCATCTTGACAGAAGATGAAAAACTAGAGCTATAAGAGAAACAAAGCCCGGAGGTATGCATGAAAATGCAAATGAGAAATTTGGCTCTGTAATTTTAATCCCAATATGTGCCTGATAGCTAATTCACTTATTCTGTAAAGCCTCAAGAAACTATAATTTTCCCCAGTAAAGAACCTCAAAGAAGACTTAAGACTCTTTGACCTTCATTTCAATGGTAGACTGTAGACATTTCCCTCGTTTGCAGTTGCATTGCCAGACGAAGATATCTTTTCATTCTTGCATTAAACTCGGTCAGCGATTCTGCACATTTTTTTGTATTCATTGACATTGTGAATTTCACATGAGACATCCTGTTTCCTGTTTTAGTTAAAAAAGCAGGGCAAAGTTTGCTTGCTGATGCCTTACTCCGCCGTTAAAGTCCTAATCCAAGGTCTGGCTAAATAGTTCTCTTCCGATTAGACTGCACAAATACTTTCTGCACCCTGAATTATCCTGCATGATTTAACACATTATAGGGGGAATGCCTTTGAGTGTGAGAGCTGAACTTCTGCCTCCTGGACTTCCCTGCGATGGGGAATGAATAACCCTGAACCTGCATGCCATGTATGGCTGTTAGCAAGTATGGTCTTGGCATGGAACTAAGAATGAGCATCCTACATTCTCCAGTCGAGAGGGCAGTTTTTGACTTTAGACCAATGTCAGCACCATGTTAAAAGATGGTTAGCTCGAGGATGGGTGGGTTGGAGGAACCCTGACATACTTCCACACCCTCCTCTATGTGTGATGAGAGAGTGTGTGGATGACCCAAGACACATTAGCAATAGACAACAGAAAATGAGAAAATTGGCAATTCAGATTTTTATAAAAAAGAGAACATTCTGATTCCATAGCTGAATTACAGTCTTTGATTCATGATAATCATTGTTGTTAGCTGGAGTTTGTTTCAAATGTATGCTCCAGTGCTTAGGCAAAATGCTTGGAGTCTCTTCTCTGATGGCTTTAAAATCCTGCAGTGTCGATCTGCTCCACGGATTCCATCACTCAGGTGGTGGGAAAGTGAAGCCTCGCAGGTTGTCACAGGTCAAGTTAAACTAGGAGACCGTGCCGGGTTCTAACTGCCTAGAAGATAAGGCAGCCCTTCACCGGTCAGAATCTTTGAGACCTTTTGGGACAACCATCTGCACTCTGGCATGACATGACCTAGCAGCCTAGGCTGCTTGTTGGTCCATTGTCCAAGTGAGCAGCGTGTCGCGCTCGTACCCCTATTGGCGAGGAGTGTTGTGTCTATGACTAATACAATTGCACTTAAAACGTCCACAGACATAATGCCAAGGTGCAAATTCTGTGTACAGTACATGGCATGATTTAACCTCCTCCTTTTCGCTAGCACCCATCAATGCATTGCGTCACTCCGAACTGACCCATCCAATAAGAGCAAAGGAGTGAAAACCTGGGGAAGACATCAAGCGGCTGGGCTTCACTTAGCTTGTCGCTAACAAGCATATCCTCTCAGTTCCCCAGGGGCCTTCAGGCCGGCACTGCCTTTGCGTGGGACGACTCTGGCGTGATCTGTATTGAACCTTGAACCTCTTGCACAGGCTTTGTAGCCTGCAGTGTTTAAAATGACAGCTGGCTGAAAGACAATAGGTCGTAAAATAATTGCGATTCCAAAAAAACTCAAAAATAAAATACCCTTCGTTGCCCTCAGGCAACCAAAAACCCTTTTAACCCTCAGACCCCCCCCCCCTCACTCCCATAATTTTATTCATCACAGCACAATGGTGTCTGTGAACAATTCATTGAGGTGCAGGAGGGGTATGGTGTGGGGGAGGGGCATCCTTTCAGGAAGCAGAGCCATGTATTTGGACATATTCTGCCTTTTTATATATCTTATCAACGTTTTCTTTTTGGTGCCTCGGGGAAACGTTGTGGCTCTTTTTCAGGACAATATATTGCTCAATGCAGGTCATGTGATTTGGTGTACAATGGTGGACTTATGCTTTTGCAAACATATCCACTGACATTCAAAGGCAAGAGACACAGGGACATTTCATGGGCAAAAGGAGGCTTTTTGTAGGCAGTTAGGGTCATACCTTTTGACAGTAGGGACAGCTTGAGAGCATTGAAAGCTAGGAGGAACGGATCCCAGAATCTGGCGTTAGAGGTAGGGAAATATTTCTGAATGTAAGTATAGTACAGAGTAGTGATAACTCTTTGCAAAAATAACTATTTATGTCTAACTATTTATGAAACAACTCTGTCTTCCATTTGGAAACAGCACACTGTAATCAAGTTTAGGGTGGAAGTAACAAATGGGAGCAAATACAAGGTGATTACGTTGATATACATCCAGTCACTGAAGTCGAGGGATGGGACCAAAGCAGAAAAGTGACCTGTCCTGCTGTGGCACAACGAGTGAGTGCCATGAGGCTGGTCTCCTCTTTTTCTTTTTAAAGTTTCTTTTATTTATTTGGAATCGCCAATCGTGCTGATGCATCTCAGCTCAGTACCACAACAGCCACCACCACACGCGGGGGGAGAGTGAGGAAGTAAGACTAGTCTCTAGTCTCCGCACGACCGTGTGTATTTTCCGCAGGATACACCGCCGGCGAAAATGGTTTAGCAGCGTTTGGACGAGAGGCACGTCCCTCTTGGCAAACCAGTAAGAGAAGCTTGTTAGCAATGAGTGGAAGGACATCCTGCTGATTTCACCCAGCTGGATTCAAACACCAGCTCATAGAGCCACTTAGGAGCTATTCCTTTAGATCCTACACTGTACAGAGTTTCTACTAATCCGGAATTAACTTGTAATAGACAAATTGTTGGGATTTCCAGCGAATATGAGAGGAAGAGGCAGGTATCCACTACACCAAAGTTTAGCTTTGGAAAGCTAGTTGAGGTGACACTAGAGACCTGCGGCAGATGTTCCACAAGACTAAGATGGCTAAAGGAATTTCCTAAAAGTTTATATTTCGCACACACAGTTGAAATACTTCAAAAAGGTGTGCTATACTGCGGTATTCTGAATCTGTGGACAGCTTACACAGTGCAATATAAATTTGCTTTCAAAGATAGACATGAATGTGGAAGATTGTATCCTCTTTCTCCTCATCAACTCCCCGCCTCATGTAGAGGAACTGGAAAGTCTCTGCCGTCATGCGGTGGTTATAAAACCATTGGGTGTCTAAGTTGTTAAACACAGTGTTTCCACCAATCAGCAGACTGGTCCATGCCATGGTTGGTAGATCTGAAACGGATATTGCAAATTGTTACCATAGGTTTATGATATTGTAAGACATAATTCAGGGAAACGGTACTCTCTCACACAAAATTTGCCAGACCTGTGCAAAACCTGAAAAGGCAGAATTGGGAGATAATGCTGCGTCAAACTGGGGAAAAAAATTAAAACGAGGTTCTAGAAGAAGATTCTAGAAACAGAAAACTACTAACATAGTGAGCCATAGTGAGAAGCCTCAGCTGACATGAGCTTACGATCAAAATTTCTTACACTATAAAGAACCGCTTTGTAACTGCTGATCATTTATATTGTACTTTCAAACTTTACTGTTACCGTTATGTTCTATGTTACACAATGAATACATAAGATGTTACGCATGCAATTAGCCAATTATATTGATTCGTTGTCCATTGCTGTCTGAAACAGTCACTAGCTGCTTTTACCATGAATCAAGCCTCGCCTGGTTCCAATTCCACAGCAACGGAAACGGAACCAAGAACAAACGAGGCCATGAGTACGGCTTGGCTCAGCCCAGCGTGGGTCAGTTCCTGTTTTAGTGGAAATAAATCATAACTGAAACTATTCTAAATGTTTAAATGCATAACACTACAAGAATAGGGAACCAGAAACTGTGAATTATTATATTAAACAAGAGATACTCAGAGATATATCTTTCGTAAGTATTAATGAGAATAATATATGTGTATATAATATATATTGGGAGATACCTACCACAGTATTATATATAAATATATTATACTGTGGTAGGTATCTCCCAATCACTGGCAATTAAACAGGGAATTTTTATGTGAAACCGCCACCTAACTGCTAATTGTAGTGTATTCTGGAGATTGTGGGCAAGTGTGTCTCATTTAATCTGGAGGTACTGTTGTGCATCTCTGCCTCAGAAACAAACTGAAACACAGCATAAGCAATTAGCAATCAAATCAGCAGTAGCTATAAATTACAAACACACAACCATCCATTTATATAAATAATTCATTAAGTTCTCATTTTTGATTACAAAAACGGATGCATCCCCAATTATTCCACTACGCTGGCCGGGTCTGGACCCCCCCACGTTATACTAAAACAATGTGACTGAAAACAGAGGCATTACTCAAGGATAAAAGCAATAAATAACGATTTATATAGAATGGTTATACACAATACGTGCCAAGGTTAAAACACTACACATAATAATTATTCAATAATAAATATAATAATATAATATATAAATAAACAGCTGTGAAAAATATATAATTATCTTTGGCACCCTAATAATAAATATAAAATCTAAGCATTTCAGCATCGTCATCATCATCATCGTTATTATTTAACCTGCCGGAAATTAACTCTAGAACATAACAGAAACCCCGAGCAGGAGAATAATACAAACAAATGACAGGGCAAATTCTTCCTCAGGTAGGATCCACCCATTACCCCTCCTGCCCCCAGTTCTATACCCACTCTTTTGTCCTTGGCATCAGTCCACAATAACGTTTTTTGGTTTGTTCAACTATGTCAGTGATAATTTTATTATACCCCAGCTCATCGGTTTGACCACGTCCAGTAGAAATCCATTGTTAGGCCTTGACGGTAAGAAACAAATGCCTCTGCATAGCAGACCATTATAGGAACTAGGCTCGTCTTAAAAACACATGAAAACAAGCCGCCCCCTAGTGGCAGAATTTGTGATTAGCAGCCCACGTGAAAAACATTTAAAGCACGCTTTGCTTAAATATACACTCCAAACAACTAACAAATAAAATTTTAAATAGCATTGAACGTAAGAAAAATAAAACATCACACCTTGAATAGCCATTAATTATTCATCTTTATTTTTACTTGCTTCTTTAAAAAAGAAGTGAAATTGGCAACACTGATCTTTACCAGAGTATTGACATAGTCAAAAAGAACATCATCTAATTGGTTATTTCTGAGCAAAATCAAACAAAAAAGCGATAATTAAAATAACTGCAAATACAAAAACAGTTCTTGAGGTCAATCACTGAACGTACATTTCTCTTGCTGGAACTGATAAACAAAATCTTGAGATGAATTAAGGGTACCCTAAAATAAATATACTCCACTTTTTTCTGTTTAACAATGACAGTATAGGGAGGTTTTCAATCAACAGCAAGTCCCAGAGAATGTTCAGCTCTCCAAACAGCTTTGAAGTCAGATGGTTTTCCTCTCTTAAAACCTCATACTTTGGTCCCCCCACAAAATGCCCACTGGCTTAGCTCGCACACTTGTCACATTCTCCATTTTCCACAATTTTACGCTTCTTTTCCTCGGTTTCTGCTTTGAAAATATTTGCTCTGTAGAACTGCAGTTCTTTAATGCTCTCCTGAATGTCATCCAGTGCTCTGTCAAACAAATAAAAATAATATTTAATATAATAATAAAAAACTCACCTTGTTTTGTAATTTCTACCTAGATTAATTTTTATTTAATCCAGACAAATATCCTATTAGTTGTTAACTAAACTTACACAATCTTCAAGGCAGACACAGAGAATGAGAGAAAAATGACACTGACAAAGTGAACATAGGTTTCCCTCAGTATTCTTTCCCTCCTCGGGGTTCTGTTTGAAAGTGGACCTAAACTTGCCTGTGTGATGCTCTTTTCTGCGGAGCGAGCTTGTACTCCTCTGGAAACCAGCGCCTGGAGACGGGACGAATATCATGCCGTTAAACTGTACTTAATTCAATTAAGTGCAGGACTAAAAACAAACTGTCTATAAAACATTTTAAAACGGAATTGATCTAAATTAAGAATATTGAAGGGAGAAAAAAAAAGGATGCAGGTGTTTTAATTTAGCTTCACATACTATTAACAGTGGCATTCGGAATCAAGACAGCGATACAAATGAAAGAAACCTTTTAGTTTAATTCATGGTGGATATTGCACATAAGTGGCGCTCGATTCGAAAAGATGCAAAAACGGCTTATTGAGAACTGACGAATCAAAGGACACCAACTAAATTCAATTACACACATTCATCTCAACAGGCAAAAAGCCACCGTGTAATTTCCCGCACCGAATGCGCAATTACATGTGGAACTTAAAAAGAACGGAAATAGGAAAATAAAGGAGACGCTAACAGAGACGGAAATGTCGGGTTTGCACAGAAGTTGCTGGCTGCCACTCAACGTTGTCCCACACCTGCAGAGCTCCTTGATGGTGCTCACGTCGACGATCCGGTAGTGCAGGTGTCGCATGAACTGGGGCATGTATTTGTCAAGGAACTTCTTATCGGCGTGCACTGAGTTTCCTGGGGAAAGGAGAGCCACATACAGTTTGGGGCACAATCACTTTGAGCAGGTATGACACAACTTCTCCTGCTGGTCTGCAGGACACATCATGGAGGAAACCTCAGACACCATTAAGGGAAAAACAGCCACTGAACAGGCAGACTGCACAAAAAGCACATGCCACCTGTGCAGATTACAAACCAATGCTACAAATTCACATAGGTTGTTTCTTAAGGAAACCACAGTGAAGCTAGGTGAATACTTGACTATTGCTAAGGAGTGAGGAACTGACACAAATACAATAAACAAGGTTACTGTTGCTGTTGCTTCAACATGTACCGAGTCATTCACGTGTACCTAGGCTGCCAATATGATTCTCAGGTATGACATTATCATTTAGAAGATCAGCTCCATTTCTGTAACCGTCCCATTCCAAACAAGATCACTACTCTATAATGAAAGCATTTTAATGAGACTGCATACAAGTCACATATAACAGCTATAAGGAAAATGTCAAGAATCCATGTTTGAGTGAGTATTCCAATCTTGTCAGACTCCACTGGATGTGTGTGAAAGAGCACAACTTCCCCTCACCTGCTAGAGGACAGTGACCGGGAGGTGTGTGCTGTCGGACAAAGGACAGGAACTCATACTCGGCCTGCTGCAAGGAGATCTTGCTGTCCCGCACCGCCTGCGTGAGTCCTGACTGAAACAGGAAATTTATGTTCTTTAAATTCTGCAATTGGCAGCAATGTGACACATTATTAATTGCACAGACATACTCATTCATAACCACTGATACGTAGTTCCAACTTTGTGGCCTGAGAAATTTGTTGTATCAATGGCAGAATTGCACTCTCAGGGCAAATTCTGAAACTGATCCATTTCTCAGCAGACCACAGTTCAAAGTTTCAAAATCTGCTTTTGGCAGTTTCTGAAAACAGTCATAAGCCAGTATAAATAAACTCTTACACTTAAAGCTGTATGTGGCAAACATTTGATAAGGTAATTTCTATGCTTGGCTCAATCAAAATGGATAGAGTCTCTGTCTCATTCCATATTCACACTGGTGGAATTATATTATTTACCATCCCATGATGCTCCTTACACCAGTCTGACATCCCATCCAGCAGTTCATCTGACTGATTTATTATCAAATTGGGACCCTTTCAAAGAAAAGGCAACAGATCCCATTAAAAATGACCATATATTATTTTAGAAATAATTTTAAAATAGTTTAAAGTCCAAGTATAACAATAGAAAGCCGCGTTGGATGTAGCCGTAGATTACCTTTGCCAAGACATTCAGATCAGAGTCCGTTATAATGCAGGCCATTTCGATGATCTGGTCCGTTTCTATGTCAAGCCCTGTCATCTAAAAAGTTGATAAAAAATAATTAAGCAGAAAATGGTGGCCATTGACCTTGCGAGATGGACTTGAAAATGTAGTCGGTACGACGTCTCGAAACTCACCACAGGAAATAACGTTACACAAGTCACGCAGTCAGAAATGAAATACCTTGACACAGCAGTGAACCGTAGTACCGAAATTAAAATCAGTCGTTGCTTAACCGACTGCAAACTAACGATTCCTATCATACATCCAAAACAACAAACACCAACTTTTCATCTTTACGAACGAGATCAGATTTTTTTTAAACTACCTCACAAGTTTGAAAAAGAACACATTTATCAAGTAACTAGCAATGCTCCAGTTAGCGTTAACCAACCGCCCTAACGCTTATTATTATTATCCACCGGGACTTAAAACGTCATACGAATGAATACCTTAAATCTTTAGTACTACAAACCAGGGAGATTAAATAAATACATACGGAATTTCCAACAAGCAATGTGGCTTTTAAAATAGCTCAATAAGTGTAGTTCTAGTGGCTGAAATAAAAATCTAAGCAATGTTGTAGACCCCGTTAACGTTAACATAAGACTGCGAGGCAGCTAAGGAAAAGTTCACGATGAATAAGAGTCGACTAATACTAAAATAATCTACATTAAAAACTATAATTCCTAGTACGCTTTTTGAAACTTCATTAATTGTCCGTGTTCACTAAAGTCATCCTTGATATGCTAAGTTTTACATAAAACGGCTAAATGCTGTTTCATACCTCCAGATCCACCCATACCAGTCTCTGGGTCATGCCTTCCGACATCGGGGTTGGTGAAGCTGTCATCTTCCTGCAGAAAGTAAACGAGGAGCAGGTAGCAGAGAGGCGCTTTAATCCAGCAGGACTAGGCGGAGAGCCTGCAATTCCCACTTCTGTGTAACGTGAGCAAGACCACCTTACACCTCTTTGAAAAGAATCTACTCTGGCTACAGGAAACCTAGATTTTCTGTATCCAGATGTTAAAAGAACTGTTAAGCTAGCAAATCTCGCTCTCACTAGCCACGCTGCTGTTGCCATGTACAGCGGCATCCTGGCCGAAAACCGACAAAAACTGTCGTAAAGCGCAATAGAGGAAATACAGTAACTAAAATATTAGGTACTAAACCGCTACTGGCTACTGTACTTCCAATTTGTAATTCATTGTAAATAGTTGTATTTAGGTTTCATGAGGCGTCTAATCTACAGCAGTTTTAATCACACCGATATGGCATTTGTAGTGTAATTAGATTAATAAAAAGCATGTTTGCTAAGATGAGGCACTTCACAATTAACAAACGCAACAATAATACAGTAATATCTCTTCATGTACCATGGGTTTAAGACATTACATCAGAATTTCGGAGGTAAGGGTTACGGGTTTTTATTTGCAACATTTGTCCTAGGTAGAGACTTTATATTTTATGTTGTAAGTATGAAAAAGATAGCACTGGACTATTACATTTTTTAAAAGATTAAATTTTACAGAGGCAATCAAACATCAGAAAACCCCATGCAAAACCGGGATAACTACCTAAATTATCCCCTGACCCCAGAGGAGGTCGAGAGAACTCAAATACAGAATTAAGCTAAAAGTGAGGAGCTGACTAGCAGTTTAGCAGTTTCAGTACTTTGTGGGAGCTTGATTCTTTATTCTTAATTTATGATTAAACTGGCATTTGTGCATTTCCCTGTCAATGTTTATTCAGCCTTGGATAAATTAAACAGGTAACGGTATTACTGGTAGATCTGACCTCAAAATTCACCCTCTGTTGGGTTTTGCTGTATCATCTAACACAGGTGCTCAACTTATGCATGAACAGAGACCATATCATAGTTTATAATGATACTGATTTGATTCATATGACAATTTTAAAAAGTGACCCTGTATATGACTGTGTGATGAGGTGTCGTTTGTTTTTCTCATTAATGTCTCAGGTCCCTTTGAATTTTTAAAAACATATCTAATAGACTGATTATCCCTAATTGACAAACTTGAGCAGGCCGCAGGGACTCCTATACCAAAAGTTCTGTGAACTTCTGAGAATCTGTGACTAGTAACTTATCCAAATACATTTTCAGATACATCAAGTTCGAATTCCATTCAGGTCAATTTGCCTAATATTAGCAATACTATTGAGACTGTGTCTGTGCCCTGTGTTGTTAACTAATCTGTTTTGTTATGATACTGAGGGTTATGTCTAGAAAATCTAATCAGAGTTAAATGCAACTGTATGTATTTGAATAACTCATGCTGTGATGAAAAAAGAAGGTAAAAGTAAGCATGTGGAATCTAAGGGCACTCTTATTGTACTCTTAAGTGATACCAGACAACAATCTTGCATAAATATCATGAATTTATTTGAAACCTGGCTTAAATCGTGGGAATATCAACAGTGCTACTGATCAACTAAAAAAAAAACTCCATTCCTGTCTGTTCTTAATTCCATAGGTTTTGTTCAACAAGTACTTCAGCCCATACATTATCATAGTCATACACATATACCTAGTGATTACCTTAGGTATTGATGTGCACAACCCAACCACATGCGTGCATAACCCAGTGTTGTCTGACCATTTTCTTATAATGTATAAGACTAAAATAACAAGTTTCTCTAAGATAGAGCCCAGGTACTAAATGAGGCCGGCTATAAACCAGTGACTGTGACGGATCTTATAGAAGAACTTCCAAAACCTCTACCCAATGTAAAAGAGCTCAGTATCTTATTGTCATTTGAGGAAATGTTAGACGGTTATAATTATACTTTGTTATACTTTAGTCATGGGGGCTCCCCTGACCAAGAAAGTCATAAAGCATTTTATACTGACAAAACGTGAGCGTTAAAACAAGCTAAATGGGACAGAAATTGTGTTCAACTAACTTGCAGGTTGTTTATCCTGTGTGGAATGACAGTCTAATAAATTACAAACATGGGCTAACATCTGCTCGCTCAAATAATTTTTCTAACCTCATAAAAGAAAAGAAAAAAACAATCTGCTTTTCTTTTTTAAAACATTACCAAATTAACTAATTGGCATGAAGCAGACTGTTTAAATATCTCCCAACACCATCCTAGTAATGATTTATTGATAATTTTTATTGATTTAATTTAAAGGTTAAACAAATAGGAGCAGATTTATTAAACCTCTCTACCTCATCTGACTTTATACCAGTACATCGATCACCATATCCTCTTAAAAAGACTTGATACACACGTAGGCATAAGAGGGACTGCTCTATCTTGGTTGAGATC
>JAOVYW010009655.1:10715-25604 GCA_025775045.1 Hiodon tergisus
ATTATCTTATTGGTTAATGTTGAGTGCTTAAACTCAAAAGTCTGTAAACTCTGGTTGATTGCTCATCGTAAATGTATTTCAGCAACAAAAAAAAACGTACGTATGTGCAAATCACAACAATGTCCTCAAGGGTTGCTCTGATGGTCAAAGGCCCCTTGGTACTTGACCCATTTGCACATTCGGTAAATCAGCAATGTTAAAAAGCAGTTACAGCACAGTTGGTCACATAAAGCCCTGTTAATTTTATCCAAAATCAAGGCAACTAGAAATGGAAGGACAATTTAATCTTTATTTTAATAAACTGAGAAAATGTTTTGTGATGCAGCTAAATTCGGTATAAAAAAAAAATTGATTGCAGCTTTTGTTATCCGCAGGTATTAATATTAATTGCATCCCAGAAGTAAAAGTTTTGTCTCCTGTCTCTAAAAAAACTGCACGCTTAAGAACTAGTGTTCGTAAAGTTTGACAACACAAAATTCTGAAAAAACCTGAGCTAATTGATGTTTAATTTGTTGTTTTCTAATATGAAAAGCTACGGTCAAGTTTCAGCAGTTAGTTGGATATTACAACTTCAAGGCCTGAGAGGACCCTCAATCGACTGACCTATATAATATGAGGGCGCATGATTCACAACTCATGGTACAATGCTGTGTCACTTTGGCCTTGAAACTCTGACAGATTTCTTATCAATACCCAGAATCCAGAAGAAAATAATTTTAGTCAGCAAAAGCACCTAATACCAGAGAAAGCTGAGGCAGAGAAATATATATACACGTGGAAGTGTCCTTCAGACACTAAAGAGAGGAAAAGTCACGAGAAGACGGGGAAACTTCACAAACGGCACTCCAGGCCAGAGTGGGAAATGTACACTCTGAGAAAGTGCATAAAAAGAAAATAATCCAAAGGCTTTTGCCCGATCAAAATAACGCTGTTCTTATGTTGTTTTTCATCTTTTCGTGAAATAAAAGACAATTCGGGCAAATTCATTGTGAAAATTGTAATTACAGTATTGCCTGTTTACCGAAACCTTAAAACTGAGATACACAATACCTGACACACCAGTTAAGTGGAATCTTTTTGGAAAGGGAAACAGGGTCAGTTTTTTTGTGTGCGAGCACGTTCCACATATAAAATCTGGAGTATGTATAAAATTAAATAAAAAATGAATTACACCAAACATTCTGGTCGAGACACGCTTAACATAACATATGCAATTATGTTTTTAAAACATATACCATAACAATGGTTCTTGTGAGGGGTCATGTGATATATCAGCAATTACATTAACATCTTCTAGCAAATATTTATTATTTTGAGTTAAGTTAATGACAACATTTAGTTTATTTATTAAAAATTTGCTTCTGCTGCTGCTAGTGCACCCTTCATGAATTTAAACCAATGCATCATAGGAATGACTTGTTTTGACTCACATAGCCATTTTTTTTTATTTTTAAGGCCACGTCTTCGTAGTCAAAGCTGGATTTTTTGCACGCGTCCCGGATTTCTGTTGGTCTCGGCCCTCATTGGAATCAAATGTTGTCATCAGCACACTGTCACGTGACTCTGCGCGTCAATATGTTTTTGTAACTGAATCCTTTTGTATTACTCCCTGGGGAAGAAAGCAGGTTACTAAGACCCACACGTCGTTCCCGTTGGCTGCCCTGAAAATGGTGTTGCAAATAAAGCCGATTCCTCCAGGAGCCTTGCCCGCTTTGTTTGTGTGCTGCTACGCGTTGCCAGGCTGAAGACCGTCTCGCCTCGCAGCCCCTAACCCGAGCACAGTGAATAAGTGAGGACAACCCAAGCCACAGTAACTAGATTGAGAGGACCCCGTTCAAAATCAGATTACCAAACACAGAGAAAAGGATTCACCTCTCTTCTCTTTTCTTTTCTTTCCTTTACCGAAGCTTCAGTTTCTTTTTTATTTCATCTCAGCGCCGATCAATAAATATCTATCTCCTGAAATAGAATAAAAAATGAATCATTGCTAATTTAAGACAGGCGATGAAGATAAATTGCCACTCCTTTCTCATTTGTGTCGTCTGATTTCTCTTCTGTGCATGCTTAGAAATCTATAAAACGGCTTCTTCAGTTTCTGGTGACAGAATCCCCCCCTTCAGCAGTGAAATGCGTGTTTAAATAATATTTCCTTTGTTAAATGACAGAAAAGCATCTTGGGGGGGTGCCGCGACAAGCATGAAACATTGAATATACGGGCCTCATTTTCTACCCCTTGCCTTGCCTGACCTCATCTTGAACGTTAAATGCACATATCATGTTGTCAGAGAGTGCTGTGTGAGGCGGATTGGATCCAGTTTCTGCTCTCAGATGCGTAATTACACTATCATTGGACATTAATGGATACGGGAAGAATCATAGTATTCCATCAACTCTATACCTTCCTAAGTAGATTTTATCTGTTTTCATTGTCTTATCAAAATCCTTCCTGGGTCTCATTAAAGTCCTTGTTTCTCTGTCTTCCCTCCCTCCCTCCCTCCCTTTCCGTCTCCACAGCTTATGTTCTTTCATTATTTTGAGTGAATCGGGACAGGCACTTTATTTAAGGAGGTGCCACTACCCAGTTTTTGAGAACTTAATTACTTTGTGATCATTCACAGTTGAACGGTATTGCCTTTGCGCAGCCTGCCTTCACTGCCTCTTTGGTGGGATCATCTTCATCAGCCCGGCTACTCGCCTTGCATCAGAGCTCTGCTGGTGGGAGGAGTCTGTTTTTAAGGCTCTCTCGCTTGTCCTTCAGAAGGGAGACAAGCCCCACTTTGTCTCGCGCCAGCTCCGAATTCCTCAACATATGGGCTCCCATGATGCACCTCTTCTTCACGAGACTCCGAAGCTCAGGGTGGCTGTCACTGCTTCCTTTTGGGACGTTTCCCACAATTCCTCTCTGTTGTTATGACAAAAGTGCTGTCATTAGGAACAGGTGCGTCACCGCATTTAGGGACCAGTTTCAGTTAACGCTGAATCTGTTTAATGGCCATCATCAACCACCTTGTCTGGATTCTTCATAATTACATTTATTATGAGGTTTTACTGCGAGAAAAGTATATTGAATTACATCAATTAAGAATAAGTGAACATTATGTCAGCAGCTCGGGGATCAATTTACGACCACGGGGAAACAAAGCAGAAGTGTGTCTCTTGTGAATGCTTGTCAATGGGGGTGAGCTGCCCTGGATTGCAGCTGGGGGTGGTGTGGGACCATCATGCTCTGCAGTATTGCATTCTTAGCAGACACAGTGAGGGTTCATCCTGGTGCCCCTCATATACAAATAAACCACTTAATCACTTTTTACATTTTTATTTATTGAAATTCTGCGCATTGAAGACTTTCCCAGAGTTATTCACCCTAATGAAGTTCTGAATTATTTGTTATGGCTGGGGTGGATAGATTATCCGTTTATGTAGTAGTCGCCTGGGCTTCTAAAAAGTAAATTCTGGTAGACCAGGACATTTTTTGGTAGTCCAGATTTACAGACAGCACTAACGAAACATTAACGAAATTAGATGGACAACCCATGGTAAAAAATAACTGAAGGCCAAGCACCTAGTTTTTTTGGTTATTTTGATTTCATAACATCTCTAGCTTCTTTATATTTCATTAATTATTCCCTACTAACTACTAACCTAAAGGTATTATTTAACTAGTTTTGTGCCGCTATATTCTCCAAGATATGAGCTAACTGCTACAAAAGGTATTTAAAGTTTATTATAAAAAAACTTTGTCAATATTGATGCTAAGCGCTACTATGAAGAATGACATGTTATTAGATCCCTTTATTCTTGGTGCAGAGCTTGAACTGATTGAGCTGATATTTAAGTTTGGTTAAAATGCCCATTGAAAGGCGTCAATCTTCTCCTAATGCCTCAGTCTCTGCCTGCTCTTCGACTGAGCACGCCCTTGTGTTATATAGTCCTGTTAATTCACAACCAATTCATTTCAGATAGTTTTACAGATATAATATTGAAAAACATCTTGTAAGAGAGAGCCAGCTGCATGTCAATATAAATCATTGTGTGTGTTAATACCAGCTTTGAACCATCAGCCACAGCTGCCTGTGCGTGTAAACATGACTTTAATTTGAACTTACTGATTAAATTAAAATTAAAAATTTTTGCTATTTTTGAGATAGACAAGTTTGATAAATGAGTAAAATAAAATAAAAACTCTTATAAGAATAATATTCTAGGAGAATTCACTGTGAAGTATAATTGGCTTATAATAATAAATATAAAACCTTCACAGAAATCTCTTTTTTAAATAAAAATGTTGCTTCCAAACAATAATCAAAATCCCCAATTGTATCCTCACGAACATCAGAATCTTACAAAAAGATTACAAAGCTGAGTTTCAAAACTTGCACCATATTCACTATAACGTTTGTCAAAATTGGCTTAACATCATTAATTCATCTCACAGCTAACTGCCAAGCAATGCATTCACTTGTGAGTTACCTGCAGTGCTTGCTTGGCGACGTAGCTAAAGGAACATTAGTGATCAGTAATTTAATGGTTGCAGGATAACATTAGACTGCCGCCTGCAAATAAAACATATGAGAAGTAGTTCACCCATGAGCAATAACAAGCAACCAGCCAATGACATTGCAATTTGAATTTTAAATATCCCTATGTATCCATAGCCAATCAAAATGGAATCGAACATGACCGCTCATTTCACTACAATTGCCGTGATATAGGTAAAACAACCAGAAAAATTACGATAGCTATAGAAGCCTTGAATTTCATCAGCATGTAAAAGAGAGGCTGATTGCTTTCTCATTTGGGTTCCATCCTGGATCAAAAAAGTATAATGGCTAATGTAAATTTATCGATGGGCCTCAAGGCTAGAATTACTTGTTCATGCGTCACTGTTGAGGTTTCTCAAGTACATGCAAATGTGGGTGAACTGTGCAACAGTCTCCACCCATAAGAATATTGCTAGACTTCTGATAGTAATTATCAACCATCAGTATTAGATTAGTAGAATGCAGGCTACTGCACAGCTTATGTGTCATTGCCTTCCCTTAGGCACCACAGGTAATCAAATAGATTTTAGCCAAACTAAGAGCCTGGTTACTCATAAATAGTGATCAGTTTTATTACTGCGTGTTATTGCTTTACATTATCGCTTGTTGTTAATTTGATATACTTATTCTTTGCTTCCTGCCAAAGCAAATCTGTGTCAGTTTGTGCTCTATTTAACTCCATATTGTGAGCACGTACTTGCATCTTGCTTTTATATTCTGTGCACGACACTCTGCATAATTGCATTCGCTAAGTAGGCTAATCACAATAAATAAAAGTCATGGAGACACAGAGTGAGTGAGAGAGCAGAGGCTGACAAAGTAGTGTTAATGAAGGGTGAAATGTCATACCACACAGACACACAACTCACTGCTGTGTATAAAAGCTCATGTCTCTGCCATCTCACAACACCATCTACAATTGAAGCAGGGAGCTGGTCTTTCTTATGATCAGGTAATGATTCTCTCCCGCTGGAGTTCTTTTAGAAAGCGGTTACTGAGCTAATCAAATTCCTTACCAACACATTAGAAGTTAATAACCTTAGTTCCTTTGAACAATAATGTGTCCCTTGAAACCAAAGTGAACAAATCTTGGTCGGACACACAATAGAGACTTGGATATGAATTGAAGCCCTTCCAGTGGAACCAGAGAACCTTGACACAACCAGAAAGTGAACCCCAGGGAGCTTCGCCAAATGACTGGGGTGTGCAGGTGAACTCAGCAGCATGTATTACCTGACATCTCCACAACCTGACAAGCAAAGCAAAAAGCAACTGTTCTTCCAAAAACACTCAAACCAACACAAACATCTGGCCTTTAAGGTGAATGGCTAGCTTTCTCTGAGTTGCAAAAAATTAAGTCATTCGTTAGCTTCACAGTGTAGGAATTATTCAGCGAATAGCCTCATTGTCAACATGGTTCTTCATAAACTAACCCTTAATTTCATTCAGTGCACACTTTGGAGGAACACAGTGGGAGAGATGTTTATGTAAATGTAATCTTTCATTAACTGGGACACATTTTTAAAATCAACCATTCGGCTGAGATATAACTAAAACATTCCAGTCTACTTCAACTGCACTGCAGGTTTAATCATTTCTGTATGAATTAGTCATCCTTTCGATTACTCCTTGTTAAGAAAATCACATCAAGACTCGCACAAATGAAATCTTTTTATTTATTTATAAGAAACTGAAAACCGTTCAGGGGAAATGGAGGTGAAGAAAATCAACAGAATGTCAAGGCACTTAGCCTAGGAGATCATATTTAAAAATAACCAGCCTTCAGTTCAAAACTTCAGAAATCCACTTTCCTGGCTTTTGCATCATAGGACTGTGCAAGCCATCTGTTTGATTCACCACCCACACTGGAGGAGTGAGTGAGGTTACCTCACCCAGATGGCCCACCCGCTTTGGAGGAGTGAGGGAGTGCATCTCTTCCATCCAGCCATCCCAGAGATGAGAAGAGGTTAGGGATTGATGGGGCTGGTCACCTGGGATTGAACCTCATGTGGGAACACATCTGTCACCACCGCCACCCCTGTCAGAGAGAGCTACTACCCACATGTGCCAGAGAAATCCTAAAGGGGTTATTTGTGGTGATAATTTGATGGATAGCTGGCTTGGCATCTTTCGTAGTGCATTTACCGTCTACCTAGGGCCAACCCACAAGAGCAGTAAATGGTCCTTGGGTCTTCATTTGGCCCAAATGTCATCAGAGTGACATCACGTTGCATTGATTACATAAATCAATACATTTTTGTCTGCATCCCCTGATGAGGGTAAAAACTACTTTGGTTCGGAAGGGAAACATATGATATATGTTCTTTGCATACATTTAATTTTCTATTAGTTATTTTCTAAAACCAGATGAATAAATGTAATTATTTGGTTGGATATACGGATATACCCATTGGTATCATTACCAGTTCAGCTCACAGTGTTCACAGTGTTCACAGTGAACAAGTTGTCCAGAAAACTGTATCTAATATCAAGAAAAGAAAGTGTTGTTGCTTATCACCAGTTCTACTAGCAGTGGGCTCAAAGAGAGGTAAAAAATTAACAAGTCAAACATGAGGGCACATAAGTCCTGCAGTCACAGGACATAATCTAACTTGTCAGCTGCCTAGACCAGTCTCCCAAATGCCATCCTCAGTTCCTGGCTTCCCTGTAGCCTCTCCTAGAGGAGCTGTGATCTAAGACAATCTTTTTGATCTGTCTTCACCCCCGCAGAGAAAACTTCCAGTGCTATTTCACTCCCTTCTATTTTTTTTTTCTGAACCGTTCAATGTATTTTTTTTGTGTCCAAATTTCAAATTTCTATTTAGTTTAGTCTCTATAGTTATTGACAAGAGGAGGGATACAAATGTTCTCACTCATCCATATTGGATGATGGCAACAGGTCACACTTTATTTTAAGGGGCACCTATTCTTAACAAACAAATAATTTTTAACAAATTAGTAAATTAATTGATAAACATTAGTTGCTAGTCTGTTATCAGTTAGTTAACTGTCAATAGAGTCTTTTGAGTGTAATAATAAACATTGGTTTCCAGTTAATTATCAGTAATAAATCTTTCAAATATAATTCACAAATCCTGCCCTGCCAAATATTACCCTAGGACAACAGTTCTCAAATTGGGGTCGAGGGTCCCTCGGGGTCTGTGATAGGTGGCTAAGGGGTCCAGAAAATTCTGTTATTGTATATTTAAAGATTTGTCCTCATTATTAGGGAGTCTGATGAGTTTTAATTTGTATCAAAGCGGTCAAGGAATTCCAAAAGTTTGAGATGGTAAGAGTGTTGACTGTATCTTTTGCAAATTAAACAGCTTAATATTTATTTGTGTTTGTACCGACGCACATTTAGGCTCCTATCTATGCTGACTTTTCTTACTTTATTCAAAATATATCACTTACATACCCTAAACTAAACTACAATAATAAAGAAGTGAAAACTCATTTTTAATTAATGAACCTTGTTATTATAAAAGTTCCATTTTCACAAACAAAAACTGTTTAATCAAAAACGAAAAAGTTATTGTATTTGGAAGCAGAACAATATTAAATCTGTTCGCCCTTCTAGCGACACAAAAAATGTGAAAAACATTGTTTGCCCTCTCTTTGATATGTTTATGTCATTTGTAAGCAGCCCCCTGGCGGGTTTATTCATTCAAATGTGCACCCTTTCCCGATTGTATTATTTACATCTGCTTCTTGCATACTGAACTTTGTTGCTTGGCCTTGGTGTTACTGTTTCTCATAAGAAATATTAACTTTTCAAAAATTGCAAAATGTAATATAAAATTTTTTATATATTCTACAGCTGTCTGTTCCACAGTTTATGAAAATAAATATTTTGTATCATCTTTTGTAATCTTCTGGAGATTATCGCGACAAGTTAAACGCATTTAGCTGACATGGGTATTGAACACTGAGTTTAATAAGTTTTAGTCTATAATAAAGACAGCAAGCTGTATTAGAACTGCCCATGGAATGTCTGTATTAAAAAATACCAAATCTTTAAAATGCTTTTCATACTTTTCATGTTTTATGCCTGGAATCTAAACCAAAATATGTTAAGCGTCTACTGGGCCAAAAGTGATTGGCTTGTGCAGCAAGACCTTATAAAAAGTAAAATGTTCCCAAGAGTCTGAGTCCGCTCGTTCCTCTGTTGTCCTGTCTACTCTTTCAGCAGTCTCTTTAGTTGGTCATTAGCCTACTGCTATCCTCACCAGCGCTTAAACGTTACCTCTTTTTTTTATTTAATCAGCTCATAACACAAAATATTTTTAACTTATGGGCTGTTATTACTGCAGTGCATGTCATGCATGGATTTCTATGTTTCTCAGTGAATAATTTTCAGTTCGCTCAGGGTAGCTGTTTCATTGTAGGTGCCAAGGTTGGCACGGCAGTGTGCGTCGGATAACACTACGGGTCCCATTCAACCCCCTGGGTCCCATCCAGCCTAGGGTGACGGCGTCGACTAAGTATCCAAACAAGGCACACTCCCTTTGTGGATGGCAGTGGTGAGTTGCAGCTTTTGCTAGCGAGACGTTTCAGACCAGTTTTATCCTGCGGTTTATTTACTCTTCAGAAAAAATACTGGCACAATTCAGGAGGGAATCTGTCGTAAACTCCAACATTAGTATTTATTTATTCAAGTTCGGAACTTCATTGAGAACTGACAGGTTCACAAAGTCTGTTGTGAAGTTTGTGCTTTTGTCATTCCGTGCATCTTAATTGAGATTCTCTCTGCATTAAAATCACTTGCATCCTTTTTTTTTTTTTAACAAAGAATGCTAATATTTGGGAATTAAGTGATCACATAAGTGGCTGCTTCCTCTGAGGAACACAATGCTTGTTAGATTTATTATTTTGTGTTTATATTCCTCACTTTCTTCTGAATGGCTTTGAAGGTGATAAATCAGTAATGAAGGACAAGGCTAAGGCTCTGCGGGCCAGGTTAAACATTTTGCATCGGTTGGCAGAGGTCCATTCAGCAAAGTTCAATTTGTAGATGCTTCAGATTGCAAGCTAAGGAAAGAGAGAGAGGGAGAGGGTGGGTGGCCGTCCTCTGAGAAACTCCTTCAGCTGTCTGCTCTCTTCCTAAATCGTCCAGCATCAGGCAGAAGTCAAAGGGGATTGGGGGAAATGTGGCACTCTGTTGACCACCATGCCAAAGCGGAAATCCCAAAGAGCTGTATCATGGCACCCCAGTGTCACCAGCAGTTTAGACACCACCATCAATGTGACACTCTCATTCTTACATAACATATACAGTTGGGCGAGATGGGTGGTTGTCTACAAGCCTATCAGGAAGCTGTTACCACTACAAAGTACACTCCTCGGGCGTTTATGGAAAGTGTCCACTGTCAGCCTCCCCCTCAATGGAACAGGGCAACAGTGCTGCAGGATCTTGACAAGAGAAAACACAATGAAATTCTTAAAACAGTTGTATGCCATAGGAAATGCATAGTATTTGTGCAAAGTAAACTGCACGAGTCAAGATTGCTCATTATTATGCTTTAACAGATAGAGTAACATTTCCTGGCGTACTTCTAAAAAATCTCCCAAGGATAGCAATTGGTGCATGGCCTTAACTGAGATAAGATATAAAATAAGATTCTCAGTAAGTCCAGTACGTATATTGACTCATAGTAAATGGGGACTATTAGAATTAACTAGATTAACTTATTAACTACTAATTAATTAGAGTTGTATTTGGAATTGTTTCAGTTCTCTCATTGCCTTACAAAAACAGCTCCAAAGTGTTTTTTTGCCAGTCCCTGATTTGTTTTTTTTTGGTTTCAGCTTAACTTTTCAGCTAACAAATGTTTTTTAAAGATTTATTTATTTATCCAAATTTATACCTACTTCTGAGGCACCTAGTATTAATTGATGTACTTAATTACTTAACTTTGTATATATGGTTAGATAAAAACAGTCGCAGAGGATTCAGCAGACAACAGAGACACAATTCCATTTTACAGATTACATTTTTTTAGTGCTTGAGGGTGCAGTAGACTGTGATTTCTCACCCTCAGAAAGAGTATCACCTACAAAAGTGCCTACCTACATTTGCACTGCACTCGATATTTATGGCCAATGCAATAAAATCAGTCTGTTATCCTTACTGCAAGCCAAATGGTTAGACGGAGAGACCATGGAGATGGTGGTGTGTCGCAAAAAAACCCACAAAAGGCTGAAAAGACACCAAGGAAGTTCAGTTGTGAAACATCCTTGCACAAAATGCTATTATAAATAAATGAAGTGCTAACGTGTGGGTTGTTTTACATTTTTATTGTGCTTGCCTCAGACAAATGCCAATTAAATGGTTAATTAGAGAAGGATAATTTCAATGCATTATTTATTGAAATACCCCATCAGCCCTTTATGTACAATTAATTGATTGACTGCTGAATGTGCACATTAAACGTGTTGAACTTTATCCTCCTTACAATCACGCATTGTGCACTTGTCATAAATCAATGCGACGCAGACCCAGAAGATAATTCGATCACTAATACAATTCAAAGGCCATGCCATTACATCTTCCTCTTCCGATACATTTCTTGCTACTTTGTTAATAAATAACACTGAACCAAACACTCCGCTGCGTGGGTCAGGGCTCGTTTTGCTCTATCTCTGCTATATGTGTTTGTATTTGCAATTTAATCTGAACTGCAGTGGTCCGGCTTGTCCATTTCAATTCCTCAGTGTTTAATTCTGACAGGGAGAGGAATGGTAAAGAATCACCACTGGTGAGTAAGTAAGAGAACCTCGAGGGGTCCTTCGATTTAATATGCATTTACTGTAACATGACCTGCATGCATTTAGTCAGTATTTAAATCAGTGTGTGGGTCAATTTCAATTTTCATATGGGCCCCACTAACACCCACGTAACACAGCTTTCCAGTAGAAGGTTTCTCCATGTACAGTTTAACATCAACGCCAGAAATAATTGCTCTTTCCCCTTCCACGAATGATCACCTAACATTCAAATAGACATTTTGGCAGAGAAATTAAATAAACCATGGGGTTTATTACCTGAATTCATCTCTGCTAACTCTGCAATCTTTATATATTGTGTTGCACCTGCAATCTGGTATTGTCTTTTACAATCAATGGGATTGAGTTATTTCAACTGGTAAATGTCACAATTGTCATAATTGTCTTTCATTTGTTAGATATTTAATTCAGATTTGTTTAAATGTATTTCCAGTTTTACAGTAACCTATATTGAAATTGCAGGCTCTCGGTTTTCTTCATAGTATTCAATTAACTTTCAGAAATAACGTCAAATATACAACCTGCGCAAAATAAACTTAAAGTAATGCGATGATTTAAACAAAACAAGCAGGTGCACTGCTGTCAGATGATCACCTAAATGTCCTATAATAAGTTTCAGACTTAAAAGTCTACCCGACAGGAAGTATTCTTCTTCTTCCTGTTCATTTCCTTAGCCGTAAAGGAATTGGATTTGAAAGAATAAAGGGAACAAAAGCCAGAAGACATTGTCCAGCATTTTTTGTTTGATCCCTTTGAATCAGTACCGTTCCTTCATGTCACACTCATTATGCCACTGGGTGTGTGTGTGTATGTGTGAGTGTGAAAAGACAGTGAAATAGTCGAGTCGTCACTGGAATAATCACATAACCGTGCCCTTCGTCTATGACACATGTCCGTACTAGCACAACATTTGGTTCATGGCTAGAGGGTTAATGTCTTTTAAATGAGAACGGCTTCTTTCACACATAACTCACCTTACAAATGAAGTGTTTGACGGCCAGGTTCTGAATTGTAGAAGTACAGCTTTATTCTACAATTTTAGATACAGATTTGAAGTTTGAAATAAATCATCCTTCAGACTATCCTTATCAGGCTCTAGTTGTGGCGCAACTACATGCTTTCATGTAAATTAAAGTCATGATGATACTAGACTTTTAACGACCCCTCGGAATACAAGATACGGACTGACTAACAATGTACTCTGTAAAACAGAGCTTAGAGTTGCGCATGGAATTCTGGGAGAAACCGCGCACCCCGCGGGTTGACGGAACTGACAGGTGCTGGAGAAGAGCACGGGGAGGTGTTGCGAGTCGGAGATTACTCATGTGCTGAATGCTGTGTGTTACAAAGAGAAACACTGAAATATCTGAAAACAAAACTGTAAACTCTACTCAATAAACAAACTGTCCTTGAGTTGTCTCTTGCATGCAATGTCACAATACACTATGTTTAGTATTTACTGAACAGATACCCACATGAAGAATAACTAGACAGGATTCTAGCCATGGGGGAGAATATACCAGAAACACTGGTATACTGGTATTACACTGGGATTGAGACTACAGTCAAAATTGCAACTGCCGGTTATGCTGACTATAAAATAGTTCACCACAGTTTTCTTGTATATATCCTGACAGTCCAATTATTTATGATGCCAGGCTGGATCTTGCTGCTGAAGCCATTCAGGAGAAAATCAGAAATTGTGCCACTAAGTAGTCGGAAATGTATGCAGGGATGTCAGCCCTTTTTGTTGCAAAGCATAAGCAGAAACCACCATATTTGAATGTTGGACATTTCTGAACCGCAAGCGAAATAAACGGATTAACTATGAGTTGTTTGTCAAAAAGTAATGAAAGAAATAACATCAAAAGTCACTTTGTCCAATGAAAGCTTGATATCCAGGAGTTTCTTTATTTATTTTGAATTTATTTGACAGGGTCAATATAGATTCACTGTGCAACGGATTTATTTATTTCCCATTGTAAATACACATTAGAATTCCAGTTGTTATTCCTTAGACTTAACTGTTCAAATTCAGAACCACGTAGCTGAGTCTCAGTGCCCCTTCTCCAACATTAACCGGTCATCTCTCAGAAACTGTAAAGGTCAATCGGAACAATCCATGTGACAATCTGGCTGAGAGCAGGACACAAGGCAAAAACCCTCAGACGGGGCTGACTGTTATTTGTACACAGTGCAGGAGTGTGGAAAGAGCGGCCACAACATTTAATGTAAAGAGTGTGTCAATGAAATCAGGGGGGCCAGACACTAGACAAGGGAGACATTCATGTGTTTGCCTCGCATGCAATGACAAAAAAGTGTCTGTCTGGGCCTGGGTCAGATGGGCCAATGAAAAAACTCAATTCACGGAAACTGGGTCACTCAGCAACAGGTGTCTCCAGCCATCAAATTCAGACTAATTTGCTAATTTGTGGGAAATGACGCAATCCAGTGCAATGGCAAATTCAGTGCATTTAAGTGCAATCTCTAATGGGCATAAGGCCTTGGGAAGGCAACATGGGAATTTTTAGGACTTTTGCCTTGAACCTGCAAGTCATTGACTCTGATCTGTTTTACAAAAATTCTTTGAAACACTGTTTTGCATTATTGCAAACAGAAAGGACTCAGAATATTCCCTCAGATGTGAGATTGTGAAAGATCTAATGATCTACTAGTTCAGTCAAATGGATTTGTTTGGTTGAAGTTCATTTCCACACCTTTGCATATTATAGGCTTGACAACGTTTTGGTGCACCTATTTTTTATTTTTTTTATTTATGTGTTGAGAGATTTTGAGCAGAAAAATCTCTGCCAGGATTTAATTTTGGCCAGACAGCACATGGACCATACTATTCTGTTTCAGTCAGAAATATGTCTCACCAGCAAGATCTTGAGTCCCTCTACACTACAGCACAGAGGAGCTTTTTAATTTCTGTGTCATGACACTCGGATACAGATGCATCTGCCAGTGGGACTGACACAGCATTGACTTCAAGACGGTCTTCACATGTGAAAAAAGAAATAAAAAACAAAGTCCCTCCTGATAATAGGCATGGGAACAATAGCCTCAGGTTTAATTATTCTCAGGTCCCCTTTGTGTGGGCAGAAAGGGGTACATCTGCTTGCCATGTTCAGGAATAAAAGCAGAAAAAATTGAATGAATTATTGTATGATTATCTCTGAGTAAACATCTCTGAAATCTCACCAGGTTGTCAAACAGCGAATGAGACTTTGTTCTCAAATTGCAGATCGGGGTTGAAATTATGCCTTTTACCAACAACTACAAGACAGAAAAGTGTCATTTATGCTATTGTCAAACAGAGATCAAGGTGTACTTTTACACCTCACTCTTGGATTATTAAATTGACAGTGTGTTTATTTGTAAAATTCCAACGCTGCTTTGACGTGATTGTTCCACTGCGTAGTAATCCACGTGTGCTCCACTCCGTAGTGATCCACGTGTGCTCCACTCCGTAGTGATCCACGTGTGCTCCACTACATAGTGATCCACGTGTGCTCCACTGCGTAGTGATCCAAGTGTGCTCCACTGCGTAGTGATCCAC
>JAOVYW010009655.1:43185-60322 GCA_025775045.1 Hiodon tergisus
ATCTCCTTCAGTGTGTTGATTGACTTAAAGATACTTTTCACAGCAACAGGTTGATGACACATGCTGTTCCACATTATGACTAACTATGGCTGAATATAACGCACTCACGCCGCACGCACCATTTAGCGTCCATACCCGCTCAAACACGCACAGACTTGCACGCGCGGGGAATCAGCATAAGCACAAGCGAGTCGTGTCTTCCCGAATTCTCCTGCCTCCGCATAGAAATCCGCCGGGATCGATCTGCCTGATGTTCGACATCACACCTCCAACGAGCGCACGTTTCCAAAATGCGTGTCCTGCAACCGGTACATAGTCTCCCGGACTGGTGAGAAGGCAAAGAGTGAGCAAATTTTTTTTCTATAATAGCTTTCTCGATATCTGGGGCCACCTAGCATCTAGCACAGGGCCACCAAGACGAGTACCCAAATACCTGGAGCCCTGACGTCAACGGCAGAAAGTGTGCGCTCCAAGTACAACGTGGGAAAGACTGAGACATTAACAACAGCTTTGTTCGCGACCAATGCATTAAACACTACAGCGAATGCATTGACGCGAATGCTTGAGCCCGCTCATTGAATGTGCATTTTCAACTCGCCTCGTAAATTCAGCCGCAAAAAGGCAAATTTGGATACGGGGTAGCCTACCTAAAATTTGACTAAATCAAGTTTAGGAGTCAATCCAAAGTGAAATTCCAATTAAATTTAATTCAAATACAATACCAACAGGCTAATTTTTACTGATCGAGACTGCCTTGTTAGAGTGTATTTTTCTCTCTCTGAGATGTTAGGAAGGCTCCGGTGCTTTACCATGTCTGGATAATTAATTCCTTGTCGATTATGAGGACGAATTTTAATTTTAAATGGCAAACCATTTCAAATACATAAAAAAATTGAATTAAAAATCTATTCACTTGAAAAAATATTGCTCGGTTTATAGAGCTTATAACATCCAGGTGACGTTTAAGTAAACTGTATAGTAAGAGTTATATACTTTAAATTGGTAAGAATACAATACACGGTATAATTATCAGATTAATAAACATTAAGAGTCAACAAAAAGCAACCAAGGCAGGTTTTTAGAGGTACCTCGGGTTTTCCTCAATTCCAACAGAATAAAAGAATGTGCAGAGTATACCGCGGGGTCTGGGATGATTAATTGAATTTTGACACCCTGTTTGGCTTGTGCTCAATTAAAACCATACACAATACCTCGCTTGTGCTGCCCAGTTCATTTCAAGCGTTCTAACACACACAGATCCTCTCTGAGCTGGTTTCCTCCTGCTAGAGGGTAATTTATAAACATCTATCTAGACAGACCTCGTGTTGTGATAATAAAAAGAATGGCATTCTCATCGCAGCTAGTGAGGAAGTAACAAGAAAAGGCTCCACTCCCCTTAGAACTACATACTTTAAGTAACCCTAAGCAGACCGGAGTGCTTTCGGTGTTCTACATTATTTCTAACAATGCAATTATCTCAACCTGAGCTGGATAAATGTATTTCAGCCCGTCCTTAATGACAATACCTAATTGCAATGCTAAGGAGCGTTCGTCATTCCTTCATTCTGCTTAGTTATTGCTCCCTGATACTCGACTCTCCTAGGAAGAACGCAGACCAGTGCCGTTAGACAATCTGAAAGCGAGCTTCAAAGTCCTACATCCCTTTTCACCAATCAGCGTTCTACAATTACTGCGTTCCCTCTTCTCCTCCCTTGCCGGGTACGGTCTCCACGTGATCATAACCAGTCAGGAAACCTGCTGCTCGCAGCCGGGGACACAGAATAGGTTAGGTACACAGGAGATGGAAGCGAACTCCGTCTGCGGCAACTTACTGCGTGTCTGAACGCATACTAGTACGGAGCGAACCCGTGACTACCCGTCTAACCAGCGGATCTTACAACTGTAGTTGTCATACCTGTGGGATTTATTGGCATTTTTATTGTTTTGTTTTGTCTTCCTCTTTTTTGATTATCCGTCCTTATCTTGAAACATTTTACCTGTGTGTTTTTATGTTACAGCGGACCACCCAGTTCCGTTCCCACCCGTCACCATCCCAGTCCCTGCACTATTATTACTTTAGACCGAATCCCTTCATATCCCGGCTGCACCCCTCGATCGGAGGATCTGTCGGTAGATTAAAGTACTTCATGGGGCACACTGCCTTGCTCGGAAAATGTTTTTTTCTTTGCGCCTGAGCTCAACGTTAATACTGTTTGGGCAGGAATCGGAGTTACTTGCGCTAGTCTGCAATTTCTGTCAGCCTCGCTTGTGTTTTCGAGGGAAGACGGAGAACTGAGATGGGTCTCTCGGCAGCCGCAATCCTCGAGCCAAGACGCCCTCAACAGTGGAACAGGACACTGGGAGACTGGGTTTTAATCGCGGCTTCGTTCCTTGCGACTCTACCTGTACAACTTCGCGCTTTCCCTTCCTCTCTGAGTGACTGTCAAACCCCAACAGGATGGAACTGCTCCGGTAAGAAACCCACAGAGCCGGTTCTTATCCCACACCTAACTGTTTAAATAAACTGTTCGTGCCTGTGTGTATGGCCATACGGGAAAGGTGTGTAATTTTTAATCTTTATTTGCATTCTGCTCTCTTGGCCTTTGGCAGTATAACATTTGAGATTTTTGCATTTTAGAAATCATTGTATTTGTATAGACCGCGTGGATACACTAGCTATAGAATTCGCTCATTTGCCGAAAGTAATCATTTAGTCTTAAGTCTAAGAATTCTAAGGGAGTCTTACGCTCAACCTTTTATTTTAAAATGATACTAAAACAATAGTGTTTTTTTCTTCTTCCAATAAGACTGTGACTAAGCTCGTCTGCGCTGCTTTCGCTCCTGTGCTCAAACATTCAGTGCTCGTGGATGCACGTATTATATCAGGCAGGTTAAACCTAAGGTACCACAAAATAACTACTGCGCAAGTGTGTGGGTAATTGCATTCCAGACAGTTGACTTTTAACTGCCTTGCACAGGACAAGATTTATTGCGTTTTATATTTGTTTATTGGATTTGCTTGATTGAAAAGTCTGCACGGCGCAGTTTATTTTATTTACTCAATTGTAAAGTGGCCCCTGCCCGTTTTCGGACCCTTTCCTGTCAGGCTGCTGGTAGTTCATTTAAATCCTGAGGTTGGTTTACAGAATGAACCTACCCACGTCCTAAGTTAGTGTGTGTCGTAAACCTGTTTCCCCTTCTGCTTGCCGCACCGACAAAAGTCACGGTGACGGCAGTAAAGCAACCGTATTATCCCTTAAGTAATTTACAACGACGATGTCTTCAGAGTTTCTCTCTAGTTTTATTTGCACTGATATCTACAACATTTAAACGTATAGAGAAAGCCTAGATTTCGGATCAAATTAAGGTTTTGTAAACATATGGATTTCTGTGCATTCATCTTGTGGTTCGGTAAAGGACAAAAAGCTGTTAAGGTGTTGGTGTGGACTACAGAAGCCTTTGTTTGTTCATTTTCACAAAGCCACTGTGAACATTTGCATTTAGGGGAACGGAGGTAAGGCATTGTGTAGGTTACAGCAGGGGCAGCGTGTCTGTGGGGCCCTATTCAGCCAGAGCAGTTGGTCTTTAAATAATTAAAAACATTCAACAACACATTAAGGCATTCAAATGAAGTACTAATGGGTGCGCACAAGTCTCGTTGTTCATTCATTGAGTTGTCCCCTGTGCTGTGCAAACCGACTAACAACTGTAAGTTTGGGTCCTAATTATGTCTTTCTGTTGAGAATTACACCGAAAAAAGAATCTTTGTTCCAGCACACCATTTTGAATAGCTCCAGTGATAAAAAAAAAAAAACACTAAAAAAACGCTACAGTTATGAATGATTATAATAATGAATAGCTGCCATGGGGAACGTTCAACATGTTTGGTTTACGTAGGCCCAATTTGCTCAAGTAGGAGGAGGTCTATCGCACAGAGCGATTGGGTCCATGCAATGTTCTTTGCCCTGAGTCAGTTTGATCTCTGGAGAAATGTGGAAATCATTTTTTGACTTCAACTGCTAATGAAAAACATATAGCAGTGGTACTTTTGGTCTCAAAGTATGCGTCGATCCCTCACATCAACTATCCAGCTTACTCTGCGAGTCCTTTCAAGGCCATTTCTGGTCCTCACTCCGATGTATGTCATTCTACCACTGCAGCAGAAGTTTGTTTCAGTCATCAGAATACAAAAAATAATTATTTTACTTGTATGATGATAATGTTGAATAAAAACGTTGAGTAATTAAGTGATTGTGACTGGGAGAGCAAACCGATGGCGACCATTTGCCTACCTGGGCTGGGAAGGGTTAAACAGGCCAGGTTTCTCTCGGCCTGTCAAAATTAGCAGCTCTTACCGGCTTCCCAGGCACCTGTAGGCTGGCAGTAACATTGCAAGGGACTTGCATCTCCTCTAAACGGCGCTAAACCTTTCACGTGAGCTCAGTAGCCTTCAGTATGGAATAGACATGTTCGAACATGACTAAGATTGGAGGAGACTAGTTGTACTTCCTCACTCTCCCTGTGTTTAGTGGTGGGAGCCTTATGCAACAAGCCAAGATGTATAAGCACAATTGTCGATTCCAAATTCGGGAAAACACAATTGAGGATTCCATCTATTCACTCTTTTCATGACAGCGGGCTGCTCTGAGTGTCGTTTCAGCACTCCCTGTGAAGAATCTCTGTATTTTATAACTGTATGAGAAGTCAGATAAAATCAAAAGAAAAAAATCTAAAACAAGAAGAGACACTAATTGCCTCAGAGCTTCGGCTGGATGGACCCAGCACTGTGACTCATTGGATGGTTCCTTCACGGTGTATGTTTTGGCTAGCCGGATTTAATTGCGGCCAAATCTGCGCGTTTTTTTTTGTTCCTCCATGATATGCATTAGTGACCCAGCGGAGACTTCTCATTTATGTGCCTTGCCCACTTTGCTTGTATCTGAAGCAAATAATTTTGGAGTCAGTAATCTGAGGCTTTCCTGTCGAGCTGAGGCAATTAAAACCATGTTGAGGTATATTAAAACCTTGAAGGTGCACGTCTGGTGAAAAGAAAGAAAGTTTTCACAGTCTTGACCATTTATAGTAACACCAGAATAATAGCCCCGGCACATAGCATGGTTGGCTAATGCCACGCCTGTCATTTTTGCCAGGGGTTAAGGTCAAGTAGCTAATTTCCTCAATCATTCAGTTACACTCATATCATCATTTAAATATACTGCAGTTGGTGGTCTGTTTGCTTTAATCCCTGTTTACTAGGAATTTAACCTCATTAAAACTCTCCAATGTTTTCAGTGCGGTATGGACAGTATTAAATGCTCTTTGTTTTTGTCAAAGAGGATGTGGACTGGCCTTTTTAGATCAAACACCAAGACGGAGTAAATGAAGGCTATTTTGAGAACAACTTTACTAAACATTAAAAAATGAAAGAGCCCCTTCACAAGTGAAAACAGCCTAAAGTGTTGAAATTCTTTTTTTTAGATAGCTAAAAGTTCTGCTTTCTCAAATGTTGTTTGCTGTTATCTGTTTTTAACTTTACTTTTTTATAGGAATTGCGATCTAGAGATTTTATGTTTTTAATGTATATAGAGGGCTTCTATTAAAGTAAAATTAGTTTTAACTGGTCTCATTCGGCTGTCAATGTTATAAATGCAAATGGAAATGGAATAGAACAATCAGTGGCATAAATTTCCTTGGAGACAGGTGGGTGGGCAGGCTTTGTCGTGGAATCTCACCTGATCCCATTCTTTAAAAAGGACACAGAAAAAATTACTGCTGGACCTTTTAAAAAGTCTTTAGGAGGCCTGAGTGACATTTCTACATTCTGTGCACAGATTGCACTGATTTCCCCTGAGTTGAGGGATTAGCGATGTCCCTGCCTTTGCAGGTGTAGCAGACGGCTGGAGGGTCGGTCGCCATTAACCTTGCGCACTCGGAGAAGAACGCCAAGGTTGTCCATCTCCCTTTAAACCCCACTCTGTCACTAAACAGCTGTCAGCCCATCCTGAAACTGGTACAGCCCCGTTGTTCACTCTTCTGGAAAAAATGCCCAAAAATCAGCATTTGAAACGCACAGGGAAAAGAGGGTGTGCTAGTCATGGCTTATGATGTCCCGTTGCCATCTGTCCTGAAATGCAACGAAGTGCCTAAGAACCTCCTTTGCCATCAGTTGAGATGGGGTTGAATCATTATGTACCATTAGGCATGAAGGTAGGTTAAAAAAAATGTACCAGCATCTCAGCAGAGGACCCCTCATCAGCCTTCTCCCTATTGGAGATGTTGTATAACACAGACCCCTCATCAGGGTTGTGCCTACAGGAGATGTTGTATACCAGTGAGGGCACTCATCACCGTTGTCCCTTTAGGAGATGTTGTATGGCAGACAGGGCACTCATCAGCCTTCTCGCTCCATATGTTGTATACCAGTGAGGGCACTCATCACCGTTGTCCCTATAGGAGATGTTGTATGGCAGATAGGGCACTCAACAGCCTTCACACTCCATATGTTATATACCAGAGAGGGCACTAATCCCTGTTGTCCCTATAGGAAATTTTGTATACCAGAGAGGGCACTCATCCCTGTTGTGCCTACAGGAGATGTTGTATACTAGAGAGGGCACTCATCCCTGTTGTCCCTATAGGAGATGTTGTATACCAGAGATGGCACTCATCACCGTTGTCCCTTTAGGAGATGTTGTATGGCAGACAGGGCACTCATCAGCCTTCTCACTCTATATGTTGTATACCAGAGAGGGCACACATCAGTGTTGTCCCTATAGGAGATGTTGTATACCAGAGAGGGCACTCATCACCGTTGTCCCTATAGGAAATGTTGTATACCAGAGAGGGTACACATCCCTGTTGTGCCTACAGGAGATGTTGTATACCAGAGAGGGCACTCATCATTGTTGTGCCTACAGGAGATGTTGTATAAATGAGAGGGCACTCATTCAGGGCCTGAATTGTATTTTGCCTCGTCTCCACAGGTTCTGTATTCTAATACATATATTTAAACAAGGGTGTTTTCACAGGTGTGTTCTGACATACCTGCTGTATTTTTATGGCCATCATAATATTATAGCCTAAATCATTTTGTATAATATTCAGTTTTAAGGATGTAAGTTGCCCTGGGTCAGGATATCTACTGAGAAATAAATTACAATATTAGTACCGAACAGGTGTGGAAAAATGAGCTGTGAATGGAGAAGTTTGAATGTGATTTACAATTTGGGAAACGCAGCCAGCAATGTTCTCTTCCTTTGAATTTTGGCAAATGAACAGAATGCGTAATTTTTCATAACTGCAAAATCAATGATAAGCTTCCTTTTTTTTCAATGGTGAATGAAATTTCTTTATTCAGCTCTTTGTTGGAAGCAAGAAAGATATTGCTGTATTGCGACAACCTTGTCTTTTTACAAAATTCACAGCAAGTAATGTATGATGTACCACCATGCTCTCCCATTTACTTGGCTAATAGTTGAGTCAGTCTGAATGCAGATGGCATGACAATTACGTTGTGTCACTGGTGCTCTTTCCGATGCTTTTACAGTCCACTTGCCGTCATGGCCTAAAGAAATTTGTCATCCCTTTGCAACTTGATGTTTGGATGATTATGAACGCAGCTTGTTTAGCAGTCTTCCCGCTGGCTTTCTCAACAAAAGGCCCACCCGCGTTGGCGATCCCCTCAACTCTGTTACGTGTTCAGGTGGCGTTAAGCCCGAGTGACAGAAAAAGTCTCAGGATTTGTCAGGGCTCAGATGCGTGACTGAGTGACCGAGAACAGTTGAGGATGGGGACGGGCAGTATTAGAGGAGGAAAAGCAGATGGAGGAGGGCTGACACTAGGAAGAGGTAAGGTACAATGGACACCTACGCCGTCACCCCTGTTTTCACGGGGAATTTTCTCTGCCATGCTCTGAGGTCAGTGAAAATCCACCGATACTATCCAATGAGATCTAGTGCCCCTATGTACTTCCAGGCCTTTCTACTGTTGACACGTTTCCTGGACTTGAAAAATTTAAAAATTTAAAGACCAAACTGAAGGAGAATCAATATTTTTTCATATATTTTTTTCATGGAAACATTGGTGTATGAAAGTGGTTTCTGAAGCTAATCCGGCTATATGCGGAGCTTGACCGCGGTGTTCATCCACTCGTGACACAGTAGAAACACCAGGAACGCGTGGGCCAGTGCCAGTAGGAGGTCAGCGACAGGTGGTTGGTGGTGGCATTGGAGGTTGGCTTGTGAGTGACGCTCTTCACTTCAGACTGAGACTTCTTCAGACTTTCTGCCGCTAGTGTGTCATGGGGGTTTTTTGGCTCCCTGGTTAATTCATTACTTGTTACATTTACCATTCTGTGCAGCAAGGCTTTCTAATGCTGGACTGGTGATCCTGAGTCCCCTTAGAAATGTCTACATTTTTTGACATAGCATTAAAATATATGAATATTCAGACTCTCTAATTTCATATAATAGCCCATCAGTGTCATCGCCACCATGTTATTTATGTACATGAAGCTAATTTCTTCACCAGCAGTTTGAGTCACTATTAAGTAAGAAGACTAAATAATCATTTTTTGCTACTAAAATAGAAAAGTGTTGGAAGCCTTTATCTTTTGCTTGAACTGGGTAAGATTATTTGAACATTAGTTCTTTAGGCCTATTGCAAGATGCCTCTTGTGTTGTTTTTGTGTGATTTAAGAATTAAATTAATGTAAGGCTGTCGCAGCTTACATATAGGTTTTGCTACAGCTCAGGTGAAAAAGGTTTAATTTGCATATGACGAAGTGATAGGCTATGTTAACTAAAGGGCCCCAATGACCTTGATCCTGCCACACAAAATTACCATACCGAGTGGGACAAGTTTCTCTCCACTCCATGGAATATAGCATTGGAATGCCCAACAGTACTCCCTTTGAACTGTCCTGTCCTTAACATCGGATTCATCAGTGAAGGTTTACCAAATTCTTGTTTTTAGTGTAATTTGTATGGCCATAGTTGTAGGCTAAGCTTGATAATATCCTAAAAGAGACCCCGATGTCCTTCTGTGAATAGTCATCCTTAGTCCACTGCTGTTGCTTGGCTCAGCGGTAAAGTTGGTGAGTAGCTGTTCTTTGATTGCCAAATTTTCCAGTGAAGAGGCTTGTGGTCTGTTTAGTGTGAGATTAGTCACTTTCCAAAGCCAGCCTTTTATTACTCCGGTTTCCATGTGAAAGGATTTTAAAGAGGCCATTTCTCTGCATTGCTCTATCCACTTTAATGTGTTATTTGTGATCATCATAAAAATGGCGTAAGTATACTACTACATAATACATTTTTAAAAACCGTGATAATGGTAGCAGTGAATAAGTATAGAGAGAACGATGCCTCCCCCCATGTCCTCATTACTTTATTATCGGTTTCTAAATGGCATCCCTACAACTCCCTTGGAACAAGTGGTTTTATGAGTGCTTAAATGGCGTGGAAGGCGTTAAAAACTGTGTGCCATGAGATTCTGTGTGGATATATTTGCGATTTCTCTCCGAATATTCGTCAGTAATTGGTTTATTTTCCAAACAAACAAGATAGCTGGCGCCCGGCAGATTTCACTAGAAGCGGAACAATGTTGCGTCTTCAGCTGGGGTCCTCCGGCTAGCTGCTTTAATAGCTGCGTGTTTCTTTAGACGCTTCAGCACACAGAAAACACTGGGCCGGCAAATTTATTCCGCCTGAGAATTAAAGTCTCAGGTGGATCAAAAATTTTAACAACTTACACAACTTCTGACCCCCCAGGACGAAAGATGCATCTCCATCACTGAAAAATTTGAATCACTTTATTAGAGGGATGTGTTTCGAGCTAGCAACATTTTACCCTATATTGAAAAAAGCAGTTAGGACAATTTATGGACATTCTTCCTGTCCAAAACCAGGGTGCATTCTGCTAGTTTACGAGTAATATAAAGTAGTATTACTTTGGAATGTAGGAATGTAGTGTATTACTAAATATTTTCCGTCCATATAAGTTACTTCTTTTTTTTTTAAAGTTTAAATATACTTTGCTGTCACTACATTAATGTTTTAGGTATGTTTTGTTCATGGTAAAATATGTTTCAGAATGTATGTTGACTCTCTCTCTTATGGTTTGGATTGAAGGTTTCGATGACCGGGACACGGACCTCTTCTTGTGCGACACCAACACGTGCAAGTTTGATGGGGAATGTCTGAGAATTGGAGACACAGTGACGTGCATATGTGACTTTAAGGTAGGACTAAATGTACTGGAATATTCTGGTTAAATGTAGCAGTATCTATCTCTTAGGCATTCCCAGGACATATAAAGAAAAGGGTGGACATTCACATACCAATTAACTCCCTTGTAAAAAGATTAAATTCCTTTGAATTTAATACATTTTCTCTAATTTATTGGCCATATAATGCAGTACTCTGTCCACTGACGCCACTTTATTTGTAAGTGTGGTGACCATTCTTCTGAAAAGGTTTACTGTTTGTGTGGTAAATTTTCTATGATGTGAACTTTCCTTCTTTGTATTAAGTTATAAGTTATGATTGTTATGTGAATATTATTTTATATTGTAATATCAAGTTGAGAAAGTTAATCGCGAATAAACTTTAGGACTTCACAGGGCTTACAAAATAAAAAATCTGGCACACTTCACTGTTCAGCTAGCACTTAACGTCACTAATGCAGGGAAAACATATCTGCCTGGCTATCGAATTCACAATAAATATTTATAGGCTGCTGCTATCATGCAATTAATCGGCCGATTAATCAAACAATGATCATGCGCCTTAGCAAAATGGAAGTCATATGCTTATGCATAGTGAAAGGCAGTATGAATAGTTAAAAGACATTCAGTAGACATGCACAATAAAAGGCTGTTGGATGAAGCAAAAACAAAACTCATACTTTTATCCAGAATCACATAACGAAACACGGTAACCAAGGAAAATGGTATTCTGGGGAACTGCATTTAAAATTTTTTTTTACCCTTCTCAGATTTATTAGAAAACCGCATCAGCGCGCGTAGGTCTCGCTAGTGGATTAAAGGAATTGATTTGTCAGAATTTTTTTGATCCGTCCCACCATAGCTGTCTCCTTTTCCTGCAGGTACATTAGCTGCACGGTGTTAGCAACTTCTGCTGTTGAGTTTCCTGTGTACAGGCGAATGATCTGAGCCCCCCGCCTACTTGAGCCGTGCTGCACAAAACATGCTTGTGCTCCTTAATGCCGCTTTGATTTTGACACTAATGCGACTGGGGAGGCCACAGCTGTGTGAATATCCCTGACGTCAGGCCGGCTCTTCTCTGGCCCTAATAGAGCTTCATGTGCGGATCCTTTATCCCATTAAGTGCAGTTATTCATCAAATATGATCACATTGGTGCCTGTGCCCAGCGACTTTGTCTGGCAGCCTCCCTCCGCATAATGCACAGTAGCTCTGTGGAGAGGAAATGGGTTTGATCTGAAGGGAATGAATGGATGCCATTCAGCCTGTGTGGCTTATTTAGACAGCAGGGTGTTATTGCTGTACCTCCCCTGCCCCACCTCTCCTGGCCTGTGGCCTGTGGAAGCGGAGGTTAGGGTAGTTTTCTGTGGGATTGCTGGGGGACACAAGCCAGTAATTCAGGTAGTTTGGCTTCACTTTAGGATAAAGTGGGGTGTGACTTTTTGGAGAGAAGCAGAGATGGAGGTTGTTGTGAGGCCTAAATACGAGGCCAGTTGTGGCACTCTAGCTGAATTGTACTTCTTGCTTTTTTGCTTAGAATGTGCCGGCATCCGTGTGCCTGCGTGCATGTGTCTGCGTCCGGCCTCAATGCAGATAGCTACACGATTGTTAAATTGCAGTGTCAGATCAGCCAGGGGTGGCATGGTGTACTGTCTCAGAGCAACAGCTCATCTCGGGCATGTGGCCAAGGCGTGCCAAACTGTGAGGTCTGGGAGTTATCTATGGTCTTACATTTAAAAAATAACGTAATCTGTGATCCATAATGTAATCTGAATAACCTGATACCAAATCAGATATTAAAATCAGACTCTTAACTTCAGAACTTAACCTGAATTGCTTCGGTAAAATATCCTGCTGTATCGGTGGTTAAATGTAAATTGTGAGCTGTATCTGTTGCTTTGGATAAAAGCGTCAGCTAACGACAAAATTATAAATTGTAATGTCCACCTAACAAGTCTGGATTCTTTGCCTCCACTTATGATCACTATTCTCTATCATTCCTTCCCTGACATCTTCATTATCTAAAACATGCACAGCGACAGGGACAAAGTCATTTTGTTTTTGTATGGGTTTTTGCTGAAAACTTTGCAGAGAAAAGAAAATCTTGCTGCTTCCCCGTTGCACTTGATTTAAAACGTTTGATTTATTTCCCGAAGGCTGATATCAGTTACTTTATTCATTATTATTCTGTTTTTAAATTTTATTCAGAATGTGTGGTTTTAGTCTCCGGTACCAGCACCAAACCTCAGCAATCATGGGATGAAGGAAGGAGCCTAACGTGGTTCCTTCAGCTAACCAGTATCTTAAATTAGTATTAGTAACACACTGCAGGCCACACGGCCCTCTGACAACATTGAAAGCCTACAGACGTTCAAAAGTCAACAGTGGTCACTGTTCACCAGCAAATTTGAATCCTGGGACTCGGCATGAGTGAGCACGTTTAACGAGAGAGACATTGAGAAACCACTGGTATGCATTCATATGTTCTCATGATATCAGGCTTTCATTTTAATTCAATTTAACAAAAGTTCCATCCAGTAACTAACTAGGAGTTGCTAGCTACCCCAGACAAATAGCCTTTTTAACTTCATACATAATCATTAGCCTCAAAGCAAATCTCACAGTGATGTGTAGAAAATCTTTTAGTAGAAGTAGAGGGATTCAATTCTTTCACAGTCAGTAGAGTGTTTATATGCAGTCCAAGTGTCACAGAGAGTCCAGGACTCTCTGAAATAAGTAAGGATTTGCCCTCTGCAAATGACTGGAAGCTAATTCTAATTGATAGGCTGCTACTAGCGGGCAATTGTTCGTTTTGACTGGGCGGTCATGTGGGCCTGAGGTTTCTTGGGACCCTGCGACTCCGGGGGTTGGGAGGGAGAGGGCAGGTGGCCGAAACAGTGTCCTTCTATCAGTGACACCAAGGTACTAGCGGCGCAGCGGTTTGTGACAGCTGAACCTCATGCCAGCCCACACTGCACCGCTCGGGAAGGCTGCGGGTTACAAAACCCCCACCAAGATGGGCTCTATGCCATTGCTCGATGAGTATGTCCTACGTTCCCACTTCACCACGAGTAGCTTGAAAGGGAGTTCAGTTGAAATGACGACGGGGTTGTATACATGTGACTGGTTTAAACGCGTCTCTTTTTAAGGGCGCCCACAGACTTCTCTTGGTGTTGTCTCTCTGTATAATGTCATCATTGCCTTTAAAGAAAAATGCTAAGAAGCTGTCAAAACGGCTTTCTCTCCCCGTCCTCTCCGTATTAACCGCTCCACTTTTTGCCTGGAACTGCAGGTGCACCAGTCGCATGCATCAGTCAGTCATTTCAATTAGTCACTGCAATTAAGAGTTAAAATGTTCCTTACGTAACAATGTCACATTTGCATTGAACATTGCAAGAGCCGTTTAGGGAGTCGTGACTGGAAAGACTCAGATAATGCTCAGATAACTCTGCACCATTTAGAAGCATTTACGGAAAATGTGGTGCTACTTTCTGAGATATTAGACACGAGACAAAGTGTCTATCCCTTTAAGACGTGGTCATATTGATGGCCATGAACTTTCCATGAAAAGTTGATGAAGACAAAGTCACTGAGTTGTTGCCTCCTCCTCCGGATCCTCCACAATTCTAGCTTTGATTTAATTCGAGACATATATTTATCTGGTATGCCTTCTTTTGCGACCGTGTACTCTTCCCCTTCCTTAACACACAGACACACTTGCGCACGCACAACCTTCCTCTCACTCCTTTTCTCTTGGGATCCATTTCCGTTTGACTTTCCCAAGGCTTTACAATAATCTCCTCATGTGGATGACTTTGGGCTGTTTGAACGATGAAGTATTTTGTGCTTTTGTGTCTTCACAGTCACTGAAATTATTAGCCCAATTGGAACTGATTTCCTTAAATTGCAAACCAAGTGTGAACGAATTGTAGGCAAAGTGTTCTCAAGTGAACCCTGTATTTTAAGAGTTTTGCAAGTGCCAAGGATATGTGTTCATATATAGAAAAATAAAAAGATTGCACTTTCTGTAAATTCGTTTCAGAAATTGATAACTGATGTCATGCATATCTTTGACCATCGTTTCCAAAAAAGAGAGTTATGGGCTGAGAAATACTACAGACCAGAAATCCTAGAACGTGTTTAATATTGCTATGTTTTGAGCCAGAACCATTCTCTGCTCATTTACTTATAAATTAAATTATGTGTGTGTGTGTGTGTGAGTTTCTATGTTTTATGTGGTGTATGTCTTTAGTTTAATAATATTGCTTCTTCCAATCACTATGTTCATCCCAATATGTATGTGTCTGTCTTGATCTGACTGCAAGTTTTTAAATAACAATAATTATAATAATGATACTAATAATAATAATAACAATTGGATACATTTATATAGTGCCTTTTAAGGATCTCGAAGCAGCGAGGGGGGCGGGCAACCTGAGTGTGTACATGTGTGTATACTTGCGAGTTTGTGGCTCAGCCTTGACCTTCCTGCGTGTGTTTATGTGTGTGTGTGTGTGCGTAGAATCTTTCCCATTACTGAGTGATGCTGCACCAGCAGGCCTCTGGGTGGGTGAGGGTGGTGTGGAGCGGGGTGGGCTCGGAGCCAGGCGATCAGACAGGAGTAAAGAGCCACTTTTTGTTAGAAATACGGCGTCATCAAACAGGCAGAGGATATTCCAGGAGATCTATTGCTTCCCTCCCCTTTTAAGTCCTCCCTTGTTTTTGAGCGCTAGAGTGGGCAGGCAGCGGTTGGGATTAGTGTGTGCTGGTGGTAGTGGCTGGAGGAGGGAGGCAGCCCTAAAGCCCCACCTTCCCCTGAGGTGCAGACCAGCTTTTTCCATCCCCAGGCTCTCTGAAACAAGCCCCAGAGCCCACAGATGTGTGGCCCTGTGCAGGAGTAGGAGGGCTCAACTTCCCTGGAGGTGTTTATGTTTCATAATCCCTGTTCATTTTCCCTTCGTCGAGGGGTCCCAAAGCTTTGCTGCTCGTCTCCTGCTCACGTGGCACGATGTATCTGCTTATAAAACACCATAACCCATGTGTTACATTCTTCCACCACTGGGTTGTAATCGGTTTCGGTTCTCTAATCCGCAGTGTAGCCATCATTGAACCGCTGCCAAGCTGTGATTTGGTTTGTTTACTAGCGAGGCTGAGAGTTGACCTGGAATGCTCTTGTGTATAATTTGATGGAGAGGTGATCCCCTTCTTCCGCCCTACACATATACACAGTGAAACATACTGACACACACGCACACACACACACACACACACTTCCTCATTTTCCTCCCCTGCCCACCAATGCTACTGGTGAACTGATGACAGATGTGCAGCTTTTTGAAAGAGATGAGGATGAGAGCTGAACATCTGTATGTCCCTGACACCGTCACTCACCTGCTTGTTCCCGCTAGAAAGCCTGCTTTCAAACTGGGCTCTTTCATCTCACCTATCCTGCCGTTCCGAAGACTCACGCTCACACACGTGCTCACACGCGCATGCACGCGCACACACGCAGTACAGGAATAATTATTTTAGTGTGTCGACTTAATTGAGAGCAACTGATAATCCACTGTGTTGACTTTGAAACCCTCATCCCATAGATACTCTCCTGTTATCTTTGAATGACATCTCCCTCATCGGTGGTCTTCCTCTGGTCTCCCTCATCTCATTATATTTTTCTCAATTTCTCCCAGACGATCCCAGGATTCCACACGGTCTTGTTGTGCAGCGTGTCAAGAGCTGCACTATTTCAGGACGCCAATGTGACCCTGGCAGTACATATCTGTCTGTTAGGAAATTTGCAGTCTATCTCTCTCGGATAAGTTATTGCAGTGCAATGACAATGGACAGCTGGATACAATACAAGAAGTATTACCATGATAATGACACAGTGTATGTTTTTGTCTCGAATCAGAGATTTTTATTTACAATCTTTGTCATATATATTTCCTTTTTTATTACCAATGTTCCTATCTTCCTATTAGATTTTCATTATATATATTTTTTTAATTTATAACTTTGTAGATTGAAGAAATGGCCAGGTGTGTGTGTGTGTGTGTGTGTATGTGTGAGAGAGAGAGAGTGTGTGTGTGTGTGTGTGTGTGTGTGAGTGAGTGTGAGTGTGTGAGAGAGATGGACATCCTCAGAACGACACTGGCAGGGAGAAAACAAACCGCTCAGTCAGCTGTTCTCTCACTTCTTCTTGCACTGCGCCGTCATCGAAACCGTGGAAAAAGAACTGTTAGTTTGAGAGGAACATTATGAGATGAGCATTACTTTTTGTGTTCAGCGATGTGGACCAGAATGAAGTAGCCCTATCCCTGCTGGAGTGCCCACTGCATGAGCACACCACTCCAGTTAGACATATGTTCTAATGTTTACGATTTATTTCTACTTTGTGAGTACACCGCACCAGTTAGGCATATGTTCTAATGTTTATGGTTTATTTCTACTGTGTGAGTACACCGCACCAGTTAGGCATATGTTCTAATGTTTACGGTTTATTTCTACTGTGTGAGCACTCCGCACCAGTTAGGCATATGTTCTAATGTTTACGATTTATTTCTACTGTGTGAGCACACCGCACCAGTTAGGCATAAGTTCTAATGTTTACGATTAAATTCTACTTCGAGAGCACACTGCACCAGTTAGACGTATGTTCTAAAGTTTAAGATTTAATTCTACTGCGTGAGCAGTTTACATTAATTAGAACAGTTACATAACCATATATACGTATATACAATAACCGCTTTTGGAAGATGTCAGCATGGCACTTTTGAATGTGTCAGCATGGCACCTTTAACTAGCCGTCTTACTCAATGCATGTGTAATCGCTGCATCTCGATGCACATGTCTAACTTGTATAGTACATTGTATGATTATGTATTCCTTCTTATAACCTTTTTCAGTAAAAAATAAAC